>JAOTQJ010175929.1:0-24177 GCA_025642045.1 Solanum sejunctum | reverse complement strand
GTTTTAGTTTCTAGGCGTTTTTCCACCAAACCAAATGTACCACGATACTTAGGGGCCTCAATATAACACTCTAGAAGTGAAAATTTATCGAAAAGCCAAAAAAATGTATTTATGGGGAAAGTTACTGTAGCAACCCGAGAGGGTTGTTACTGTTCACCCAATTTTTGGCTTCAATTTTTGGCTCTCGATTTGTGCTCCTTTCGTTCAATTTTCGTTCAATTATAGTTATACACATATAGTAGACGTCCTTAGGCACCTCTACATATACATATCAACACTTAAACTTTGCTCAAGCCAACCAAATTTCTCCTAAAATTCTCAACACATTCACCTCCTATCCATTCCTACAACTAAGATGCATTAAGAAAAACAATTCGAATTCGGAACTTACCTCGATTGTTGCAAGCCTTCCTT
This sequence comes from Solanum sejunctum, assembly GCA_025642045.1. Classification (NCBI taxonomy): domain Eukaryota; kingdom Viridiplantae; phylum Streptophyta; class Magnoliopsida; order Solanales; family Solanaceae; genus Solanum; species Solanum sejunctum. The sequence goes on along the minus strand of JAOTQJ010175929.1, from coordinate 23,763 downwards.
TGCTTCTTCTTCTCCTCCTCTTCTTCTCTTCTTCAAGTGTATATATATAAATATAAGGGCTTACAAGACAAGAACAAAAATGGTCTTCATTTTTTTGAACCAAGGGGGGTATTTATAGGGATCAAGCTTTTAAAAATTGCACCTTAAGGGCTCCTAGTTAGCCCATTGTTCAATTAGGTCCCCAAACTTTTCTATTATAATCCAATTGAGGACTCCCGACTCTAACTTAAAAATATACGCTCCAATTGTAATTAAGCACCGCGAACTTACTTAGTTAAAATTATGCCATGTTCATCATAACTTTTACAATTGAACGAATTACTTCGGTTGAATTAATTACGGGGTCTAACAGAGTAATGGTATATCAAAACTTATTTTCATTTATAAACGACGTTATGACTGAGTTATGCATTTTATTTTCCTACTTGCATATGATGTCTTTACACTCTGAGTTCTTTCTTCCATTGTTGAGTTGATGTGACGATGAGTCCAAGTGGTTCGCTCAAGGCTAGCAATAGCTTTTGAGTGCCGGCCACGCCAAACGTACCCTCCTGGGGTGTGACATAAGTCAAATATGAACAAATAAATATAAACAATAAAAGTAGTACTAATTAAACTATAAAATAGAGACAAAGATCCCATTGAACTAAATAAAAATTGAATTGAAAATATTTAACTATGACCCCTTTTAACACCTATCAAGGGAAGGAATCCTATATAAAGTAAGCTAAATGACCAAAAAGAAAAAAGAAAGAGATATTTAACTATGACAGCACATAGTAAGGGAAGAATCCTATATAAAGTAAGCTAACTGACCAAAACAAGAAAACAAGAAAGAGAAAAGAAGTTGCATTATCCTAATCTTTTTTATCAAGCTTTAGCCTCTGCAATAGTTCCTCAATTTGCCTAGGAAAATTGGTACCCTCTTGGAGTGGGTGAATTCTCTGTAAAAACAATCATCTAGAATTATCAAAAGTACTTGGCAACATTGTGTCGATAATGAAATTCTACGCTTTACAATAAAAGTGATCAAATCAATTGCATAACCCTTCACCTTGATGGAAGAAGTTGTTGGAGCTGAGGGCGGGGCTGGGAACGCGTTCGGTGGCGGCGAAACCACATTATCAATGGGAGATGGAGCTACATAAGTTGGTGAAACGACATTATTAACTGCATGGCTGCAATAGTTTCTCACTTTGCCTAGAAAAAATGGTACCCTCTTGGAGTACGTGAACTCTCTATAAATGAAATCATTTGAAATTGCTAAAAGTCCTTGGCAAAATTGTATGGTTAATAAAATTTTATGCCTGAAAATGGTAGTGATTAAATCTAATGCACAGCCATCCACCTTGGTGCAAGAAGTGGTTGGAATCAGAGTTGGAGTTGGAGCAGTGGTAGTAATAGTGGCTATACCCAACAACAGAATACATAGAATAATGTGCCCCTTCCGGGTGATGACGACATATTGCAGAAGAAAGAATTGAAGAATTTCAGGCAGTACTTCCAAATTCTTTAAACTTGTATGAATAATGAGATGGGATATGAGTTGATATAAATAGGAAAAGAATTAGGCGATACTTCCCAATCCCTTTACACGTGGAATATCTAATTCTATAGAAATTAGGATTTCTATTTATGTCATTATGTGGCATAAATTCATAACTCAAGACTTGTAAATAACTGTTTCCCGATCATACTATAACTACTACTGAATAGATTTGGTTGATTTTGGATAAAGTAGGAAACCTCCTAGTTAAAGGTTGATTTATGAAATTACTTTTCAAAAATTTAGTGACTGCTTTGACCTAAGAGTAGAAAAAATAAAACTTTTTATAATATAATTTCATGTGTACAACAGAAGAAGCGAAAGAAAAAATAAATGCCTCCTCCCTTTTCCAACTTTCAAGAATGTGTTATCAAATGCTTCTTTGTGGCTTCTTCCCCTGCATTTGTCCGCAATTTCCAAATTATTTATGCTATAAAATCCAAAATACAATAAGAAAGATGTCGTTATCACAGGCAATCTCCCTCAAAACATTAATCTCTTTGCCACATAGCTTCGGGATCTCCGAATGGCTAATACATTTGTTTCCCTTTCTCTATAAGTTTCTAATTTTTTTTCTCCCCCTTACAACAACATACCATATGTTTACACAAACCTTACCCCGGCCTCGTTTATTTCCCCTTCTACTTCATTTTCTCTTGCCCTTTCTGTGTGAATTTCTATTTTCTATTAACTTTCTTCCACTTATGGGTGCTGATTAATATTCTAGACCTGTTATTATACATTGTTTTATGATGTTCAAGTATTCTTCTCTTCAATTTCTTTCTAAACATGAAATTTTGTTAAAAGCTACAAAATTTAATATTTTGTTGTTTTGAGTTATATGCGAAATTGCGAAATGATGTGCATTTTTGTTACAAGCAAGGGTAAAGCAAGTTTGGCTTAAGGATAGTTTGGTTTGATAAATAGTTTAACAGTGGATAATCTGATAAAGATTGAACAAGGCTACTATTTTGAATATTTAAGATGTCCTTGATACATTTTAAATTTAAGTTGTATGTTTTATGTGTGCATGTGTAGCTGCACATAACAGCACCATTTAGCCAATAATGCATTTTCCAGACTTATTACTTACCTTTTGTTTTATAGTGTTTCTTGTTGTATGGTAAACTTCTCATTCTAGTGACTTGTATGGCTATACAAACTTTTTAAAAGAAAAATCTTTCTCGTATTCTTGCTAACGTTCTTAGTTGTTTGATTTCAGAAACATTGTACCCTCATTCCTTGTTATTTCTTTATTTGACTCATTCCTTGTTATTTACTTTGCCACAAGATCATATTGACGGACATAGCATCTTCTGCCCAAACATCAAATAATCCTTGATGTTCAAAACCTGCTCTTTTAACTTATGGCTGATTTGATAATCCCTGTTCTTCCCTATGAAATCATCACAGAGATCCTCTTAAAGATGCCCCCAGAGTCTTTGTCCAAGTTCATGTGTGTTTTGAAATCATGGCTTGAATTAATCTCCAGCCCCAACTTTATAAAAATCCACTTGAAATTAACACCTAATGACAAACAATAGAACCACCACAGGATTATTTTTCAAGAATCCACGTGCAATTTCAAGTTATGTTCTGATATCCAATCCTTGTTTTACAAAGGACAATGGAGAACTGAACTATTTGATATTGGTTCTACCATGGAAGACCCCATTATTTATAATTGGATTGTGGGTTCTGTCAATGGATTGATTTGTCTGCATGGCAAGATAGAGGAGCCAGTTCTATAGAACCTCACAATCAAGAAGTCTAAGAAGTTGCCTACATTTGAAGCTAAATTAAGGTTTGCTCTTACTACTGCAAATATGGTTTTGGATATGATGAGTCACATGTCAATTACAAAGTGGTAGTTATTCAGTGTATTTATGAGGATAGTAGTTCATATGATACTGTAGTCAACATATACAGTTCGAGGGCTGATTCATGGAGAAAAATCAATAAATTTTAGTATAATTTTCTAGTAGCTTCTCCAGGTAAATTTTCCAATGGAAAGCTTTTATTGTACTTTATCTGCTCATGTTGATAGGCTCAATACGTGCAGCATCATTTCTCTTGATTTAGGAGACCAGACATGGAGAAGGTTGGAACTTCCAGACAGTTATGGGAAAGGTAGTTATCCTTTGGCACTGGAGTGGTGGAAAAACATCTTTCTATGTTTTGCGTTGGTTGTCTTGAATGAACTAATTCTGATGAGTGTATTATGAAGGATTGTGGAGTTAAAGTGTCATGGACAAAGATTTTCACAGTCGATCATCCTATTGGGGAACTTATATTTTACCAATCAAATAAGGATGAAATTTTACTTTTACTTCCCCCAGTAATCATGATATTTGATAGTTCAACTAGACAACTGGAGGTTGCTGATCGATTTTAGGAATGTGCTACTACAGAAATCTATGTAGAAAGCCTTGTTAATCCCCTATTGATTTCATGAAATCTCACAATTATTTCACTAACATCATCAGTTAGGTCAGACTAGAGCAAGATTTTTTGAGAATATATTCTTAGAGAAAGAGTCGAACAACCTCTCCCTCTATTTACTGCAGTCCAAGAATATGAACATTTATTCCTGAACGAAACATGTGGAGTTGGATTGCCACTTTATGTTGGGATGCAAACTCCTCGCACATTAGTTGTGGAAAGAGTAAATGACCAACTTATAAGGTTGAACATAACCCCATTAGTATGAGGCCTTTCGGGAAGTGCCCAAAAACAAATCCGTGAGGTCTTGGCCCAAAGCGGACAATATCATACTAATGTAGGGTTGGGGTCAGGGTACAATTGTTAGGTTGTAGAGCCTGATGTAATATTTAATGTATTGTCAAAAACTTATCAACCACACGGGTTGTACTGTTCATATATATATATATATATATATATATATATTATAGCTATGGAGGTTGCCCAAGTAATTAGGTGTTACCACATTAAAAAAAGTCTTTCCCATTTTTAGAGAGAGAAGCTCTCACTTCTCTTTACTTTTTCATCAAGATTTCTTCTTCTTCTTCTTCTTCATAATAATTTCTATAGATTTGGTGCAAATCTAACAACTGGTATCAGAGCAATGTTAGATTCACCAAGATCTGTGTTAATGGAGAGTTCAAAGGTCGATATTGATAAGTTTGATGGCTCCGATTTTGGGTCCTGGAAAATGTAAATTGAAAACTTCTTGTATCAGAAGGATAGTCATGAACCCTTTACTAGGGTGAAGTCAGAGGGTATGGCAGATGAAAAATGGAAACTCAAGAATCAACAAGCTCTAGGTTTGATCTAGATGAGTTTGTCCAAAAATGTGGCCTTCAACATCGTGAAGGAGAAGACGACAGCAAATCTAATGAAAGCTCTGTCAAATATGTATGAGAAGCCCTTTGCGATGAACAATGTAAACTTGATGTATAGATTATTCAATTTACAAATGTCTGAAGGAGGATCTGTGGCTAACCATATTAATGAATTCAATATGATTGTAAGTCAACTGAGATTTGTTAATATTAGTTTCAAAGATAAAATTAAGGCTTTGATTTTTATGTCATCTCTACCTGAATCTTGGGATACGTGGTTGCTGCAATTAGTAGTTCCCATAGGTCTGAAAAACTGAAGTTTGATAAAATCTGAGATGTTGTTCTCAGCTAAAGTATTTGCAAGAGAGAGATTAGAGAATCTTCACGTAATGCTCTTAATGTTGAACATAGGGGGAGGGGTAAATCGAAAGGTCAGAATACACATGGCAGATCTAAGTCAAAGAATCGCAAAAAATCTCCACATAAATCTAATGTGGTATGTTGGAATTATGGAGAGAGGGGGGCATATTAAGATAAACTGTAAAAAAAGACACAAAGAAGCAAAATAATAGATCTAGAAATGATAATGACTCCGTAAATTCAGCAGAAGACATTGGAGATGCACTAATTCTTAGTGCTGACAGCCCGGTTGAATCTTGGATTTTGGATTCTGGTGCTTCCTTCCATACATCACCAAGCAAGAAATTTTCTCAAAATTTCAAATCTAGATATTTCGAAAAGGTATATCTTGCTAACAATAAGGCTTTGTCAGTTGAAGGAAAGAGAAAAGTTTGATACATACTCCATCGGGCAAAAAATGTTTGCTAGAAAATGTCAGAAATGTTCCAACTTTCAAGAAGAATTTACTTCCTGTTGGTCAGTTGGACAACTCACGTTATACATTAGTGTTTGGTAATGGTTCGTGGAAGGTTATGAAAGGTGCTTTAGTTGTAGCACGTGCCACAAAAACTAGAACATTATACAACACTGAAGGATGTATAAACTTAGCTGCAGTTACAGACAATGTTTGAAGTTCAAGTCTGTGGAATAATAGACTTGGAAACATAAGCGTCAAAGAAATAAAGATACTTGCTGAAAAGGAAGTTTTGGAAGGTCTCAATCTATTGATTCAGATTTTTGTGGAAGTTGTGTTATGGGAAAGCAGAAACGTGTCTGTTTCACGAAGATTGCAAAAGGGCTTAAGAAAAAATGATTAGAAATGGTCCATACTGATATCTGGGGACTATCTCCAGTTTCATCACTTGGTGGTTCTAGATTTTATGTAACCTTCATTAATGATTTCAGTAGAAAATTTTGGGTCTACTTCATGAAACACAAGTCTAATGTGTTTACCATTTTTAAGAGATGCAAGGCTGAAGTTGAGAATCAAACGGGGCAGAAAGTCAAATGTTTGTTGTCAGACAATGGCGGAGAGTATGACTCATCAAAGTTCAAGACATTCTATGTAGCTGAGGGAATCAAACTGATAAGAACTATCCTAGGCAAGGCAAGACAGAATGGTGTTGCTGAAAGGATGAATAGAACGTCGATTAGCATGCACGAAGTATAAGAAATCATTGTAGGCTGCCTAAGACATTTTGGGCAGACATAGTGAACACAATTGCATACTTGATCAATCGAGGTCCATCTGTTCCATTGATATTTAAGATTCCTGAAGAGGTATGGACAGGAAACGAAATCAAGTTGTCACACTTGAGGACCTTTGGATGTGTTCCTTATGTTCATGTTGATTTGAGAAAAGAGACAAGCTTGATGCTAAGGTTGTGAAGGGTTATTTCATAGGTTATGGCTCTAATGTGTTTGGTTGCAGGATTAGGGATAACAAAATCAAAAAATTCCTAAGACATTGTGATGTGACTTTTGATGAAAATGTTTTGTGCTAAGACAACAACAAGGACTCATAGATTGGAAAGCAAGTGAGAGTTGAATGGAAATTACACCTAGTGAAGAGGGTGTAACTCATGAAACTCCAGAAACTATTCTTGAAGAGCCAGAGGTGGAACAAGTGACACTAGAATGGGTGTTGATGAGATCATCCAGAACCAACAGAGCACCAGACAGATATTCACCTTCATTATAATCTGTTGATGACTGATGAAAGTGAACTTAAGTCATTTTGTGAGGCTAAACAGGTGGAAGACTCAAGCAAGTGGGAGCAAGCCATGGATGAAGAAATGAACTCACTTGAAAAGAATAATACTTGGAAGCTAACTGAATTACCTGCTGGAAAGAGAGCCTGGTTAAATAGATGGTTGTACAGAATCAAGAACGAATAAGATTGAAAAAAAAGATTCAAAGCAAGGTTAGTGGTGAAAGGATATTCACAAAGTAAAGGTGTTGACTATGCTGAAATATTTTCTCCTGTCGTGAAATTTACTACTATCTGGATTGTTTTTAGTATTGTTGTTGCTCAAAATTTACATCTCGAGAAAATGGATATAAATACAGTGTATTTACATGGTGACATAGACAAGGAAATATATATGCAGCAACAAGAGGAGTTTGTAGTTCCAGGCAAAGAACACTTGGTGTGTAATAGGAGCTTGTATGGTTGAAGCTGGCCTAGATAGTGGTATATTAATTTGACTCCTTCATGATAAAGAGTGGTTTTCACCAATGTTAAATGGATCAATGCGGCTACTTCAAGAAAAATTCTAATTCTTATATCCTTTTATTCTTGTATGTGGATGTTATGTTATTGCAGGTTCTAGCATGAAGGAGATACACAATCTGAAGGCAGGTTTGTCTTCTGAGTTTGAAATGAAAGAGTTAGGTGCTGCAAAGCAGATTCTTGGAATTAGAATTGCTTAGGACAGATTTGATGGCACTTTAAATCTTTCCCAAGAGTAGTACATTGAGAAGGTGCTATCTAGATTCAGGATGCATTATGCTAAACTTAGGACTACTCCTTTGGCAAGTCATCTAAAATTGTAAAAGGAGCAATCACCGAAGACAACTGAGATACGTGAACACATGGCAGTAGTTCCATATGCCTCTAAAGTTGGGAGCTTAATGTATGTTATGGCCTGCATAAGACCTGATATAGCACACGTAGTAGGAGTTGTCAAGATATATGTCAAACCCTGGGAAAGACCATTAGGAAGCTGTGAAATGGCTTCTAATATACTTGAGAGGTACATCAAATACTTCATTTTGTTTTGGAAATAGCAAGATTATCTTGCAAGGATTTGTCAATGCTGATTTGAGTGGTGATATGGACTCGAGCAAGAGCATATCTGGGTACATCTACATTATAGGTGGTACAGTAGTGAGTTGGATGTCAAAGCTTCAAAAGTGTATTGCTCTTTTTATATACTAAGGTCGAGTATATAGCTATAGCTGAAGTTGGAAAACAAATTATATGGCTGGCTGATTTTTTGGAAGAGTTGGGTAAAGCACAGCAGCGAAAACTCTCTACACAGATAGTCAAAGTGCCATACAGTTGGTGAAAAACCCAGTCTATCATGTGAAGACAAAACACATTAGAAGATGGTACCATTTTACTAACAAGTCAGTCGAAGATGGTGATATCTATTTTGAAAAGATAGAGGGTGCAAAAAATCTAGCGGACATGTTGACTATATTTGTTGATGCTAGTAAACTAAGATTGTGCGGAACTTTGGTTGGTCTTTATTAGTTGCTACAGATGATGATTGTTGTGGTGTAATAAAAATATTAATGATGCAGATTTGTTTTTGTTATTGTTGACTGGATCAGTCTCCAAGTGAACGAATTGTTAAGTTGTAGAGCCTGATGTAATATTTAATATACTGTTAAATATTTGTTAACCATGCGAGTTGTACTATTCATTCTCCTTGTAAAAATATTTTGTACTCATTTAATATATATAGGTGTTACCACATTAAAAAATGTCTTTCTCATTTTTAGAGAGAGAAACTCCCACTTCTCTCTACTTCTTCTTCAAGATTTCTTCTTTCTCTTCATATTATTTTTTGCAGATCTAGCGGAGATCTTAACACCTGGCATCAGAGCAAGGTTAGATTCACCACGATCTATGTTGATAGAGAGTTCAAAGATAGGTATTGATAAGTTTGATGGCTCCAATTTTGGATTCTGGAAAATGCAAATTGAAGACTTCTTGTATTAGAAGGATCTTCATAAACCCTTGACTGGAGTGAAGCAAGAGGGGATGGCAGAAGAAAAATGAAAACTCAAGAATCGACAAGCTCTAGGTTTGATCCATTTAAGTTTGTCTAAAAATGTGGCCTTCAACATCGTGAAGGAGAAGACGACAGTAGATCTGACGAAAGCTTTGTAAATTCTATACGAGAAGCTCTATGCAATGAACAATGTATAATTGATGCATAGGTTAGTCAATTTACACATGTCTAAAGGTGGATCTGTGACTAACCATATTAATGAATTTAATGTGAGTATAAGTCAACTGAGTTCTATTAATATTAGTTTCGAAGATGAAATTAAGGCTTTGATTTTGATCTCATCTCTACCTGAATCTTGGTATACAATTGTTGCTGCAATTAGTAGTTCGCGTGGGTCTGAAAAACTAAAGTTTGATGAAATTTGAGATGTTGTTCTCAGCGAAAACATTCGTAAGAGAGAGATTGGAGAATCTTCGGGTAATGCTCTCAATGTTGACCACAGAGAGAGGGGTAAGTCGAAGGGTTAGAATACACATGGCATATCTAAGTCAAAAAAATCATGAAAAATCTCCACATAAATCTAATGTGGTATGTTGGAACAATAGAGAGAGGGGGCATATTAGGGTAGACTGTAAAAACCCCAAAAAGAAACAGAATAATAGATCTAGAAATGATAATGACTCCATAAATTTAGCAGAAGACATTGCAGATGTACTAGTTCTTAGTGTTGACAACCCAGTTGAATCTTGGATTTTGGATTCTAGTGCTTCCTTCCATACATCACCAAGTAAGGAATTATTTTGAAATTTCAAGTCTTGATATTTTCAAAAGGTATTTCTTGCTGACAATAAAGCTTTGATGATTGAGAGAAGGGGGATGTTTGTATACATACTCCATAGGGCAATAAAACGATGCTGGAAGATGTCAGATATGTTCCTGCTTTCAGGAAGAATTTACTTTATGTTGGTCAGTTAGACAACTCAGGTTATAATATTAGTGTTTGGAAATGGTTCATGGAAGGTTGTGAAAGGTACTATGGTTGTAGCACGTGGCACAAAAACCAGAACATTGTATGCCACTGAAGGATATATAAACTTAGCTGCAGTTATAGACAATGTTTATAGTTCAAATCTGTGGCATATAGAGTTAGACACATGAGCGTCAAAGGAATGAAGATACTAGCTAAAAAAGGTGTTTTGGGGATGTCTTGAATCTGTTGATTCAGATTTTTATGGAAAGTTGTGTTACGGGAAAGCAAAAATGTGCCTGTTTCATGAAGGTCGCAAGAGAGCCTAAGAAAGAACGATTAGAAATGGTTCATACTGATGTATGGGGACCACCTCCAGTTTTATCACTTTGTGATTCCAGATTTTATGTAACCTTCATTGATGATTTCAGTAGGAAAGTTTGGGTCTACTTCATGAAACATACGTCTGATATGTTTGCTATTTTTAAGAGATGGAAGGTTGAAGTTGAGAATCAAATGGGGCCAAAAATCAAATGTTTAAGATTAGACAATAGAGGAGAGTATGACTCGTTAGAGTTTAAGACATTTTGTGCAGCTGAGGGAATTAGACTAATGAGAATAATCCCACGCAAGGCAAGACAGAATGGTATTGTTGAAAGGATGAGCAAAATGTTAAATGAGAGTGCAAGAAATATGAGAAATCATTGTGGGCTACTTAAGACATTTTCCAGACATAGTGAACATAACTGCATACTTGATCAATCGAGGTCCATCTGTTCCATTAGGATTTAAGATTCCCAAGAAGGTATGAATAGGAAAAGAAATCATGTTGTCACATTTGAGAACCTTTGGATGTGTTGCTTATGTTCATGTTGATCATGAGAAAAGAGACAAGCTAGAGGCTAAGGCTGTGAAGTGTTATTTTATAGGTTATAGTTCTGACGTGTTTGGTTACAGGTTTTGGGATGACAAAAATAGAAAAATACTAAGGCATTGTGACATGACTTTTGATGAAAATGTTCCTTAAAAAGACAACAACAAGAAGGACTCAGAGATTGCAAAGCAAGTGGGAGTTGAGATGGAAATTACACCTAGTGAAGAGGGTGTAACTCAAGAAACTCCAAAAATTGTTCTTGAAGAGCTAGAGGTGGAACAATTGACACAAGAATCAGTGTTAAGGAGATCATCAAGAATCACCAGAGCACCAAACAGGTATTTACCTTCATTACAATATTTGTTGATGACTGATGAAGGGTAACTCGAGTCTTTCTATAAGGCTAAACAGGTGGAAGACTCAAGCAAGTGGGAGCAAGCCATGGATGAAAAGATGAGCTCACTTGAAAAGAATAATACTTGGGAGCTAACTTAATTACCTGCTGAAAAGAGAGCCTTGTTAAATAGATGGTTGTATAGAATCAAGCATGGACAAGATGGCAAAAGAAGATTCAAAGCTTGATTTATGGTCAAAGGATATTCACAAAGGAAAGGTATTCACTATGCTAAATTATTTTCTCCAGTTTTTAAATTAACTACTATCCATATTGTTTTGAGTATTGTTGCTGCTGAAAATTTGCATATTAAGCAAATGGATAAAAAAAATAGTATTTTTACATGGTGACTTGGACAAGAAAATATATGTATGCAGCAACCAAAGGCGTCTGTAATTCCAGGAAAGGACCACTTGGTATGTAAGATTAATAGGAGATTGTATGGGTTGAAGTAGGCCTAGAAAGTGGTATATTAAATTTGACTCCTTCATGATCAATAGTGGTTTACACCAAAGTGAAAAAGATCAATACTGCTATTTCAAGATAAATTATGATTCTTATATCCTTTTACTCTTGTATGTGGATGATATGATGATTGCAGGTTCTAGCATGAAGGAGATAAACAATTTGAAGGCAAGTTTATCTTCTGAGTTTGAAATGAAAGATTTAGATGTTGCAAAGAAGATTCTTGGAATAAGAATTATTCGGGACAAATCTGATGGCACTTTAAATCTTTTCCAATAGCAGTACATTGAGAAGGTGCTATTAAGATTCAGGATGAATAATGCTAAACCCAGGACTACTCCTTCAGCAAGTCATCCAAAATTGTAAAAAGAGTAGCCACAGAAGACAACTTAGGAGTGTGAACACATGGCACTAGTTCCATATGCCTCTGCAGTTGGGAGCTTGATATATGTTATGTTTTGCACAAGACCTGATATAGCATACACAGTAGGAGTTGTCAGCAGATATATATCAATCCCAGGGAAAGACTATTGGTAAGCTGTGAAATGGCTTTAAAGATACTTAAAGGTACATCTAACACTTCACTTTGTTTTGGAAATGGTAAGATTATCTTGCATAGATTTGTCGATGCTGATTTGAGTGGTGATGTGGACTCGAGCAAGAGCACATCTAGGTACATCTACACTATAGGTGGTATAGTGGTGTGTTGGATGTAAAAGCTTCAAAAGTATGTTGCTCTTTTCATCTACTAAGGCAAAGTATGTAGCAATAACTGAAGCTGGAAAAGAAATTATATGGCTGCCTAATTATTTGGAAGAATTGAGCAAAGGGTAGTAGTAGAAAACTCTCTATGCAGTAGCCAGAGTTCCATATGGTTAGTAAAAAACCCAGTCTGTCTTGTAAAGACAAAATATATTAGAAGTCAGTACCATTTTACTCACAATTTAATTGAAGATGGTTATATATGTTTGGAAGAGATAGAGAGTGCAAAGAATCCAGCAAACATGCTGACTAAATGTGTTGATGCTGGGAAACTAAGGTTGTGCAGAACCTTGGTCGGTCTTTTGTAACTGCTACAAAAGATAATTGTTGTGGTGTAATGAATATATTAATGATGTAAATTTATTTTTGTTGTTGTTGACTGGACCAATATCCAAGTGGGCGAATTGTTAGGTTTTGGAGCCTGATGTTATATTTAATGTACTGTTAAATATTTGTCAAGCAAGTGGGTTGTACTGCTCATTCTCCATGTAAAAATATTTTGTACTCATTTAATATGTGTGTGTATATATATATGTATATATAATACCCATGGAGGTTGCCCAAGTAATTGGTTGTTACCACGTTAAAAAAAGTCTCTCCCATTTTTAGAGAGAGAAACTCTCACTTCTCTCTACTTCTTCTTAAAGACTTTTTTTCCTTCTTCATATTACTTTCTGTAGATCTAGTGCAGATCCTAACAACTAGTATCAGAGCAAGGTTAGATTCACCATGATCTATGTTGATGGATAGTTCGAAGGTCGATATTGATAAGTTTAATGGCTCTGATTTTGGGTTCTAAAAAATGCAAATTGAAGACTTCTTGTATCAGAAGGGTCTTCATAAACCCTTGACTTGGGTGAAGCCAAAGGGGATGGTGAAAGAAAAATAAAACTCAAGGATCGACAAGCTCTAGGATTGATCCAGTTGAGTTTGTCCAAAAACATGGCCTTTAACATTATGAAGGAGAAGACAAATGCAAATCTGATGAAAGCTCTGTCAAATATGTATGAGAAGCCCACTATGATGAACAATGAATACTTGATGCGTAGATTATTTAATTTAAAAATGTTTGAAGGTGAATCTGTGGTTGACCATATTAATGAATTCAATATGATTGTAAGTCAATTGAGTTCTATTAATATTAGTTTCAAAGATGAAATTAAGGCTTTGATTTTTATGTCATCTTTACCTGAATATTGGGATATGGTTGTTGTTGTAATTAGTAGTTCCCGTGGGTCTGAAAACTGAAGTTTAATGAAATCTGAGATATTGTTCTCGGCAAAAGCATTCGCAAGAGAGAGATTAGAGAATCTTCGGGTAATGCTCTCAGTGTTGACCACAGGGGAGGGGTAAATCAAAGGGTCAGAATATATATGGCAGATCTAAGTCAAAGAAGCACGAAACATCTCCATATAAATCTAATGTGGTATATTGGAACTGTGGAGAGATGGGGCATATTAGGGAAGATAGTAAGAAACCCAAAAAGAGGCAGAATAACAGATCTGGAAATGATAATGACTCTATAAATTCAGCAGAAGATATTAGAGAGGCATTAGTTCTTAGTGTTGACAGCCCAGTTAAATGTTAATTTTTGATTCTAGTGCCTCCTTCCATACATCACCAAGTAAGGAATTGTTTCAAAATTTTAAGTTTGGAAATTTTGGAAAGGTATATCTTTCTAACAATAAGGCTTTGTTGGTTGAAGAAAGGGGGGATGTCTGTATACATACTTTATCGGGCAATAAATGAATGCTAGAAGATGGCAGATATATTCCTGCTCTCAAAAAGAATTTACTTTCTGTTAGTCAGTTGGATAACTCAAGTTATACATTAGTGTTTGGAAATGGTACATGGAAGGTTATGAAAGGTGCTATGATTATAGTACGTGGCACAAAAACTGGAAAATTATACACAATTGAAGGATGTATAAACTCAGCTATTGTTAGTAACAATATTTGTAGTTCAAATCTATGGCATAATAGACTTAGACACATGAGCGTCAAAGGAATGAAGATACTATCTACAAAGAGAGTTTTGGAAGGTTTTTGATTCAGATTTTTGTGGAAAGTTGTGTAATAGGGAAGCAGAAACATGTTATTTCATGAAGGTTGCAAGAGAGTCTAAGAAAGAACAATTAGAAATGGGCCATACTGATGTATGGGGACCATCTTCAGTTTCATCACTTAGTGGATCCAGATTTTATCTAACCTTCATTGATGATTTCAGTAGAAAATTTTGGGTCTACTGCATAAAACACAAGTTTGATGTGTTTACCATTTTAAAGAGATGGAAGGCTAAAATTGAGAACCAAACGAGGCTGAAAATCAAATGTTTAAGGTCACACAATGGCGAAGAGTATGACTCATCAGAACTCAAGACATTCTGTACACCTGAGGCAAATAGATTGATGAGAATAGTCCTAGGTAGGGCAATACAAAATGGTGTCACTGAAACGATGAACGAAACATTGAATGAGCGTGCATGAGTATGAGAATTCATTTTGGGCTGCCTAAGACATTTTGGGCAGACGCAGTGAACACAGCTACATACTTCATCAATCGAGGTCCATCAGTTCCATTTGGATTTAAGATTAATGAAGAGTTATGGATAGGAAAGGAAATCATGTTTTCACACTTGAGGACCTTTGGATGTGTTGCTTATGTTCGCATTGATCCTGAGAAAAAAGACAAGCTTGGTGTTATGGCTGTGAAGTGTTATTTCATAGGTTGTGGTTATGACGTATTTGGTTACAAGTTTTGGGATGAAAAAAATAGAAAAATCCTAAGATATTGTGACATGACTTTAGATGATAATGTTATGTACAAAGACAACAACAGAAGGACTCAGAGATTGCAAAGCAAGTGGGAGTTGAGATGGAAATTACACCTAGTGAAGAAGGTGTAACGCATGAAACTCCAGAAACTGTTCTTGAAGAGCCAGAGGTGGAACAAGTGACACCAGAATGGGTGTTGAGGATATCATCCAGAACCAATAGAGTACCAGATAGATATTCACCTTTATTACAATATTTGTTGATGACTGATGAAGGGGAACCCAAGTCATTCTGTAAGGCTAAACAGATGAAAGACTCAAGCAAGTGGAAGCAAGCCATGGATGAAGAAATGAGCTCACTTGAAAAGAATAATACTTGGAAGCTAATTGAATTACCTGCTAGAAAGAGAGCCTGGTTGAATAGATGGTTGTACAGAATCAAGCACGAATAAGATGGAAAAAGAAGATTCAAAGCTTGTTTAGTGGTCAAAGGATATTCACAAAGGAAAGGTATTGACTATGGTGAAATATTCTCTCCTGTTGTGAAATTAACTACTATCCAGATTGTTTTGAGTATTATTGTTGCTGAAAATTTGTATCTTGAGCAACTGGATGTAAAAACAACGTTTTTACATGGTGACTTAGACAAGGAAATATACATTCAGCAACCAGAGAGGTTTGTAGTTCCAGGCAAGGAACACTTGATGTGTAAGCTTAGTAGGATCTTGTATGGGTTGAAGACGGCCTAGACAGTGGTATATTAAATTTGACTCCATGATCAAGAGGGGTTATCACTGAAGTGAAAAGGATCAATGCTGTTATTTTAAGAAAAATTCTTAATCTTATATCCTTTTACTCTTGTATGCAGATGTTATGCTGATTGCAGGTTCTAGCATGAAGGAGATAAAGAATCTAAAGGCAGGTTTGTCTTATGAGTTTGAAATGAAAGATTTAGGTGCTGCAAAGTAGATTCTTGGAATGAGAATTGTTCAGGACAGATCTGATGGCACTTTAAATATTTCCCAAAAGTAGTACACTGAGAAGGTGTTATCCAGATTCAAGATGAATAATGCTAAACCCAGGACTACTCCTTTAGCAAGTCATTCTAAAATTATCAAAAGAACAATCACCGAAGACAACTGAGGAGCGTGAACACATGGCATTAGTTTCGTATGCCTCTGTAGTTCGAAGCTTGATGTATGTTATGGCCTGCACAAGACCTTATATAGCACATGCAGTATTAGTTGTCAGCAAATATATGTCAAACCAGAGGAAAGACCATTGTGAAGCTATGAAATGGCTTCTATGATACTAGAAAGGTACATCTAATACTTCACATTGTTTTGGCAATGGCAAGATAATCTTGCAGGAATTTGTCGATGCTGATTTGAGTGGTGATATAGACTAGAGCAAGAGCACATATGGGTATATCTACGCTATAGGTGGTACAGCGGTGAGTTGGATGTCAAAGCTTCAAATGTATTTTGCTCTTTTCATCTACTGAGGCAGAGTATATAGCAATAGCTGAAGCTAGAAAATAAATTATATGGTTGGCTGATTATTTAGAAGAGTTGGGCAAAAGGCAGCAGTGGAAAACTCTCTACACAGACAGTCAGAGTGTCATATTATTGATAAAAAATCCAGTTTATTATGTGAAGACAAAACACATTAGAAGATGGTACAATTTTACTTTATCATGTGAAGACAAAACACATTAGAATACGGTACAATTTTACTTGCAAGTCAGTTGAAGATGGTGATATGTGTTTGAAAAATATAGAAGGTGCAAAGAATCTAGCAAACATTTGACTAAATATGTTGATGCTCGAAAACTAAGGTTGTGCAGAACCTTGGTTGGTCTTTTGTAGCTGCTATAAAAGATTATTGTTGTGGTGTAAGGAAATAACTAATAACGAAATTTATTTTTGTTACTGTTGATTGGGTCGGTCTCCAATTGGGTGAATTGTTAGGTTGTCGAGCCTGATGTAATATTCAATATACTGTTAAATATTTGTCAATCATACAGGTCATATTTTTTATTCTCTGTGTAAAAATATTTTGTACTCATTTAATATATATATATATATATATATATATATATATATATATATATATATTACATCCGTGGAGGTTGCCCAAGTAATTGGGTGTTACCACATTAAAAAAAAGTCTTTCCCATTTTTAGAGAGAGAAACTACCACTTCTCTCTACATCTTCAAGATTTCTTCTTCATCTTCATATTAATTTATGTAGATCTGGTGCAGATCCTAACAACTGATATCAAAGAAAGTTTAGATTCACCATGATCTGTGTTGATAGAGAGTTCAAAGGTCGGTATTATAAGTTTTATAGATCCGATTTTGGGTCTGGAAAATGCAAATTGAAGACTTCTTGTACTAGAAGTATCTTCATGAACCCTTGACTAGGTTGAAGCCAGAGGGGATAGCAGAACAAAAATGGAAACTCAAGGATCGACAAGCTCTAAGTTTGATCCAGTTGAGTTTGTTCAAAAACATGGCCTTCAACATCATAAAGGAGAAGACAATAGCAGATTTGATGAAAGCTTTGTTAAATATGTACGAGAAGCCCTCTGCAATGAACAATGTATATTTGATGGGTAGATTTTTCTAACTTACAAATGTCTGAAGGTGGAACTGTGACTGACCATATTAATGAATTCAATATGATTGTAAGTCAACTGAGTTTTGTTAATATTAGTTTCGAAGATGAAATTAAGGCTTAGATTTTTATGTCATCTCTATCTGATCTTGGGGTATGGTTGTTGCTACAATTAGTAGTTCCCGTAAGTCAAAAAAATGAAGTTTGATAAAATCCAAGATATTATTCTCAGCAAAAGCATTCGTAAGAGAGAGATCGGAGAATCTTTGGGCAATGCTCTTAGTGTTGACCATAGGGGGAGGGGCAAATCAAAGGGTCAGAATACATATGGCAGATCTAAGTCAAAAAATCACAAAAAATCTCCACATAAATTTAATATTTTATGTTGGAACTATAGAGAGAGGGGGCATATTAGCACAGATTGTAAGACACCAAAAAAAAAAGCAGAATAACATATCTGGAAATGATAATGACTTCGTAAATTCAGCAGAAGACTTGGAGATCCACTAGTTCTTAGTGTTGACAACCCGGTTGAATCTTGGATTTTGGATTCTGGTGCTTCCTTCCATACATCACCAAGCAAGGAATTGTTTCAACATGTCAAGTCTGGATATTTCAGAAAGGTATATGTTACTGACAATTAGGCTTTACTGGTTGAAGGAAGGGGGGATGTATGTATACATACTCCATTGGGAAATAAATGGATGCCAAAAGATATCTGATATTTTCCTGCTCTCAAGAAAATTTACTTTCTGTTGGTCAGTTGGACAACTCAAGTTATATATTAGTGTTTCGAAATAGTGTGTGGAAGGTTATGACAGGTGCTATGGTTGTAGCACGTGGCATAAAAACTAGAATATTGTACACCACCGAAGGATGTATAAACTTAAATGCAGTTACTGACAATGTTTGCAGTTCAAGTACGTGGCATAATAGACTTGAACACATAAGCGTCAAAGGAATAAAGATACTGGCTAAAAAGGGAGCTTTGGAAGGTCTCAAATCTGTTGATTCAGATTTTTGTGAAAACTATGTTATGGAAAAGCAAAAATGTGTCAGTTTCACAAAGGTTGCAAGTGAGCCTAAGAAAGAATGATTCGAAATTGTCCATAATGATGTATGGGGACCATCTCCAGTTTCATCACATGGTGGTTCTAGATTTTATATAGCCATCATTGATGATTTCAGCAAGAAAGTTTGGGTCTACTTCATGAAACACAAGTCTGATGTATTTGCCATTTTTAATAGATGGAAGGCCGAAGTTGAGAATCAAATGTTTAAGGTCAGACAATGATGGAGAGTATGACTTGTCAGAATTCAAGATATTCTATGCAGCTAAGAGAATTAGGTTGATGAGAACAGTCCCAGGCAAGGCAACACAGAATGGTGTTACTGAAAGGATGAACAGAACATTGAATGAGTATCCACAAAGTATGAGAATTCATTGTGGGCTGCCTAAGATATTTTGGGCAGACGTAGTGAACACAGTTGCATACTTGATCAATCGAGGTCTATCAATTCCATTGGGATTAAGATTCCTGAAGAGGTATGGATAGGAAAGGAAATCAAGTTGTCACACTTGAGGACCTTTGGATCAACCCACAATGAAGGTTGTACTGTTCATTCTCCATGTAAAAATATTCTGTACTCATTTAATATACACATATATTACACAACTGGAGGTTAGCCAAGTAATTGGTGTTACCACGTTAAAAAATATTTTTCCCATTTTTAGAGAGAGAAATCTCTATATTTCTTTTTTTAATAAAAATAAGACTCTCTATTTTTATTTTCTAGGTGAGTTGTGTAATCTCTATATTTCTTTTTTTATGCCTCGGCTTTTGGGTTTCTTTTTTTATATCCTTTTTAATTTTTTGGGTTGCTGAACATGGTGACATTGATGAACAAGAAGGAAGAGCGAATAAAGGTGTGTAGGTTTGGATCATTGTTACATATTGTTATATACTTTTTTCCTTTTAATTTTGATATTGATTTTGATTAAAGCCGTCTTTTGACATTAATTATTAATTTTTTTGTCTTTTAAGTTATAGCTTTAAAGATTTGATGAGTTAATATGCTGCAAGCCTAGTAAAGGATCTGGTCCCTCTAAACATTATAAGCAGAAAACTACAAGAAAGTAAACAGCAGGAAACAAATAGGAATAATTACAGGAATACACAATATATTTTATTAAAATCTTAAATATTCCCTACCTTATATATAAATTACAAAAATCTCACTTTTTTCATTCTATCTCTTAATTTTAGATGCTTACAATTAACCAATTAAACTCGAATGCTCGGTATATTTTCTTTACTGTTTTCACGCCTATTTTTCTGCCAAAAGATGTCTAATCAGTGTCAATCACTCATAAACACTATTAAATCAGTATTAATTGCAAATTTTGTCAACTGTTTTTTCTCCACTTTCCCCATTTTTTCAGTAATATCAGTCGCTACAATGGACGACCAACCATCATTCAGTCTTGGTTTTACACAAGAAGTTCTCGTCACTGATAGCCATCTACCAATGGCCGTTCATTCAACAGTCGATACTCATCAAGATGCCATTGAAGATATCTTTGTAGTCGAAACGGAGGTAATGAAGAAGAAGGTATCAACTTCAAAATCCCCAGCCAAGAAAAAGATGAATGCAAAAAAAAGGAAAAATGAAGAACCCATCATCACCCACCCATCATTACCAAAGGTGTGATTTTTAACCTATTTTATAACTAATTTTGTCGCAAGTATTTATTTTGCATGTATAGATCTTTGCTAAAAAATCACTTGAGTGGTGATAAATCTATGTTAACTTAGTGTTTGATTCCTTAAATTAGGTGATTTGTTACATTTAAAGTCACAATTTAATTGTTAAAATTTTAGGGCTTTTTTATGTTGACAGGCATCAAATTTGTGTTTTTTGATATTAAACTAAACAACCTGACAATACATAAGAAACCACTTAAAATAAGTATCAAATCAGTGAAATCAAGTATCATAAATTCCTTTTATTTGATAACTAAAAATGTTTGACTAAACTACAACCAAGAGGGCCATTAAGATATTTATCAAAAATAAACAAAAAAAGTGTCCCTTCTTCTTGTAATGTAGGGAAAAAGAAAGCTTACTGTATTTTGCTGGTAGGAATTTTTAGTGGTCTGACCCCAGGAGTACCAAATATTTCTTATAGTATCATAGTATCCTGTTACTTTGCACATATTTGTAAAGGGGACAACACATAAGAAATCGCTTAAACAAGAATCAAACCAGTGAAATCAAGTATCATAAATTTATTTTATATAAATTAGGTATCATGTACATAATTAAAGCATATTATTTCAGGTATCCAGTGACAACACACAAGAAATCACTTAAAACAAGTATCAAAAAATTATTTATTTTACCAGTGAAAAAAAGTATCATAAATTTCTTATATTTGAATTACTAATAACAAAGTATCAAAACAATAAAATTATATAATGTCAAGTATATAGTTTAAAATAAAATCATATACAATTTATATAAATTAGATATCATTTACATATTTAAACCATATTATTTCAGGTATCCAGTATAGCTAATTTCCTTCAGGTATTAATAACACACATAAAGTATAATAACATCAATCACAATCAAATACAAGTAAAATGTTTCATCAAAGTACCATTTTAAATCTATATTAATTGATACTATATAAGTTAATAGGTATATCTTTTTTACACAAAAAGATGCATCATATAAACTATGCATTACTTACCTGACTTAGTAGTATCACAGTTGCTTTAATGTATCAATTTTTTTAAAATATATTTGACAAAAGTAGCTAATATTAAGATTTAACTCTCAACACCACAGGGGTTAAGTTATGTTGTAAAACATCCTCCCAAAGACAATCTAAAGTTTGGTGCATCATACAATTCTTCTTTCAAAAATGTTATCAAGTTGTCAATTGGGGAAAAGTTGTTTGAAGGATTTCGTGAAACTATATTTGGTCAGTATCTGAGCATACCAAATTATAACTACCAAAGACTGATTGTAAAGTATTTGTTGTTGCTTGAGTTGAATCACAGCAATGAAGATGAATTGCTGATTTGAATTGTTAAGGGTAATACTCTTTGGTTCACCATCAAAGACTTTGAAATTATCACTGGGCTAAAATATACTGGAAATATCAATGAGTTTCGCTACTCAGGTTCTACTACAAGTACCCTGATGTCAAAATACTTTCCTGGTGCATGTTCAACTATAAATAAGGCTCAGTTTGTTAGGCATTTCTCAATGGGTGGATGGGATATAGCCAAAGAGGCAGTCCAGATGGCTATCGTATTTTTTCTATACTCGTTTCTTTTTTCAAAAACAAATGATTCATCTATTCCAGCTTAAGATTTTCGAAGGATTAAAAGATCGTCAAAACAGCTTTACAGAATGTTTGGCATGCCATATGCATTGAATACATAGATATACGAGTGTGCTTCCCAAGTACCAAATGAAGTAGCTATTAAGAATGGACAACACATTCCTAGAATACTAAATTGGCACGTCATTGCTGTAAGGCCACTATACGAATATTTCATGTCCACAATATTCAGCCAGGTATTATCTTTTGTTTTTGGATACCGATTTTTTCTCATTTTGATAGTGTTATTGATATTTGATAATTTTTATCTTAACAGGCTGATTGCTCAAATTTAGTCCCAACTCTAGAAGAACTGGAAACCTTGGATTTACTAGCCATCTCTGACATACCACCACATGATCCATTTTTGTCTGGTACCTGAAGTGCATCAAATCGCCAACACAGTAATGTCTGGATATGAGAGCAGGTTCGAGGATTTCTCCTCTGAGACACCTTCTCATTTGCTGCATAAGTCCAAGCATCTTCGATTCATAGCATCTCCGCCACCGCCAAAGAAGCAAAAGATAATGCATGTTCAAAAAATAATTTCGCTTGTAGCTTCAAAGCTAAAGAAATCAATTCACTATTCAGAAAGTCCAACCAAAAAATCACTCTAGGCCAAGCCTCTTGATGCTACTAAATCTTCAATAGGTCACCCCAAAGGCCTTTCTATTTAAGACATAAAGATAGTGAAAAAAATAGTCCAAAAATATGTAAGTACTGTTGGGGAAACAACGACAACACACAAATGAAAGCGCAATAAATATTTTTCCCAAATAAATAAAATGAATGACAAAAGGCACAATGGACACAAAATAATTCACAGCAGTAGTCAATAACAATACTCAGCAGCAACACAACCAATTAAACAGCGGAAATATAAATAAAGACACGCAATTTACGTGAAAACCCTAAATCGGGGAAAAAAAACGGGATCGTTCAACAACGATACAAAAACTTCCACTAATCACCAAAACCAAGTGGCTACAACAAGTTCTCCTCTCTAGTAAATACTAGAGGCAAATACAATCATCAAACAACAACAATTTCACCAAAACGGAGAAAAATATCCAAAAACACAGTCTGAAAAAGATGCAGCAAAAATCGACCTTCCGGGCCTCAAAATGAAAAATTGTTTTGTGTAATTGTAGAGGAGAGTCTCACGAACAAGATACTAAAATTTGAGGAAGAACGAACTTCGTTTGGACTCCGATTCGAAATAAAAACGAGGCTGCTGCACAGAGGTTTTGTTTGTTTATTTGTTTTCTGCTTTCTGATTTTGTCTGCTGACTACCTTGTTTTTTTCTGGTTTTTGCTGGCTTTTATATTTCACATAGAAATAAAAATGGGCCAAGACAAAACAATAATGCATTTGGGCTAAAATTAAAGAGCCCAAAATAAAATATAGGAGCCCAAAATTAATTGGGCTCTTCCTCCATGTAGGAGGAACAATGCCCAACAAATCTCCCCCTCACTCCTACATGGAGTGAGCAATCAAACCAGCCTTCTCTCGACAAAACATGAG
>JAOTQJ010175920.1:6145-24178 GCA_025642045.1 Solanum sejunctum | reverse complement strand
GATCATGCATGTCATATTGAGATTATACTTATCTATTGCTTACGATTATGCATTTTGACTATATTGGCTTATGTCTTGTTGCATTACATTCCATATACTTAGTACATTCAAGTGTACTAATGCATACTATACGCTTACATGATATTACCATGTAGGAACCGAAGCACCTTTTGATCATCCTCCACATGGTTAGTTTGGTTCTCCAAGAAAGCTTTGGTGAGTCCTCAACTTCGAGAATGATATCTATTTTATTTCATCCTATGTTGAGACCTATTTCTTATGTTGGATCCTTATTATTATGAGAGTGAGCCCGGGATGTTTCTCGGCCCCTGCTCCATTCTAAGTTAGAGGTGGTGTTGGATATTATGATGTATTTATGCTTACGAGGTTGACTCTTCTTATGGATTCTATATTTATGAAAATATTCCTTTAGTCCTGCTTCCTTTTTTACTTGATTTTTGTTATTGATTATTTTATTTCCACAACCAAGGATGTGTGCATATTATGAACAAGAGACTTGTTTGGGTTGTCCTCGGACTTCTCATTCGCCGTGTCACGTCTAGGTCCAAGGCACGAGTCACAATAGAATGATTATAACAAGAATGTTATCATTCACAAATCAATTTTTTTAATCATTTGCAAATGAAATGACGGTCCCTTTCAACAGAAAAGGCTAATTTCAGACCTATTATCTGAAGTGAAAACCTCTTGAGGCCCTAAATGGGGTTTCAAGTGACTTGATCATGTAGAATTTTTTATCCACATAACATGTATGGTGTCATTTCCATTAGACAGAAGGATATTTTTTTATTTTGAAGAATTTTAAGAGAGGGGTATATTTGAATCAAAATATAACTAAGAGGTACTTTTGCTACATTTTCGATAATCCCGGGGGATTTTGGTCTATTTTTTTATTCATTAGATAGGGGAAGTATTTTTAAGTTTAATGAAGGGTATTTTTTAGCCAAAACTGAAACATCCCTCATGTGCTTTGGAATGTCTCATAATTATAATTTTTGTACATCTCAAAATTCATGCGTGATTTTAGAAATCCAATTTCATATTCTTGAATAGGAGATAAAATTGAATGGGAAATGGTTATAACCCGGATTTTAGAAGACCCATAGTGAAAAATAATTTTCACTAATTTTACGAATTCCAGTGGCTATACGGGCCCCGGCATTGGTGAAATGTTGCCCCGTGTTTGGTCCTCGTCGTGCCAGGGGCACGGATCAGTGCATTTCGTTCCTTGTTTTTCCAAATTAGTTTTAGGGAATTTGGGTAATGACCCAATACCCATTTAAACGTGAAATCATCCATACTTAACTATTTTTCAACTCTAGAATTCACAAAACCCTCTTTAAAACCTCTCCAAGACTTTATCAAATCTGTTATTCAAATTCAAAGATTTCAAGCTCAATTTTGGAACTCAAGAACCCATCTCAAGTTTCATGTTCACTCCAAGAGATCTCAAGTTTAAGGTATGTGGGTCTTCACCTGTGGGTCCTTTCACTTATGGAGTCCAACCTTCTTTTTTTATGTAAATTGCATGATTTCAAGTTGTATTGCTCATGGATATCTCTTACTATGAATTATGAACGTAAATTATGTTGGGGTTTATCAAGTATTGATTGATTATGCATGAATATATATTTTAATGTCCTACCATGAGTTGGCTATATCTATTGAAGTTATGCATGATGTGAACTATGAAAACCGTGAACTATTGAGAAATTTTGACATGATTTCAAGATATCCTAAATAAGGGTTTTACTACAACATTGGTGGGTTGATTTGAATTGAGTTTACTCTTCTTATTTTACTCTTGAATTGCATGATTTTGAACAAGTATCATGAACCCACCATATGTTTGATGAAATTCCATGACAAGAATTTTCAATTTGTTGATAAACTATTGCATGATTTACAAGTCAATTGATTTCATGATGATTAAGGCCTTTCAAGCATGTATTACATTCATGAAAAGTATCTATGATTCTACAAGTGATAAGTTGAGTCCTATTTCAAGATTTTGTCCTCTTATGAGCTATTTGTTTCAAGTTGAAGGATCAAACATGATTATTATTTTACCCTCATGTTTAAGTTCAAGTTAAGCTCACTAGAAGAGTAAATCATGTTAATGAGCTACTCATATCATATTATCATATCTCTTACAAGCTACTAATGTTATTATTATTGTTTATGATTATTTCAAGTATTCCGTAGGATTAGACTTAGCATCGATTGAGGCTTAAGATGGAGCTCGACTCAAGTGGATCCATCTAGTTCATGTTATCATGTTTGGTTTACCTTGGTAAGTAGATCATACTTCGTCGGGGGATGTTATGTCCAGTCACCTCATCGAGGGGGTATCATGCCTCGTCATCTCACCAAGGGGGTGTCATGACTTAGATTCCAAGTAGTAGCTCGCTTAGTCTATGTCGATTAAGTTCTCCTATCATATATGTATGTGTGTATGTATGTATATATATATATATATAACCCATACTTTATGCCTACATGATATTACCATGTAGGGACCAAAGCTCTTATCGATCCTCTTCCTTGTATCTAGTTCCGTTCTTTGAAGAAAGCTTTGGTGAGTCTTCAACTCCGAGGACAATATCTATATTATTAATACTATGTTGAGATATTTTCTTTATGTTGGATACTTATTATTATAAGGGTGAGTCCACGGAGTGTCTTGGCCCTCGCTCCATTTTAAAGTAGAGGTGTTGTTGGATACTATGTTTGTATCTGCTTATGAGCTCAACTCTTCGTATGATTTTATGATTATCAAAGACTTCCCTTAGTCCTGCTTCCTTTTTTTATAATTGACTCTTGTTATGGTCTTCTGTTATTTCTGCAACCAAGAATGTGTACATGATATGCTAAAAGGCTTGTTTGGGTTGTCTACGGATTTCTCATTTGTTGTGTCACGTTTAGGCCCTAGGCTTGGATCGTGACAAAAATCTTACAAAGTGATATTTTGCTCTATTTCAAATAGTTTAGGGGTTTTTAGCCTTTTTTTTGTTTTTAAATTAGTGAACAAGTAAAAGTAAAAAAAAAAAAAAACTTCTCCTTCCAACTTTACTTGTTTGTTATACTAAAAATAGATGTTCAACAATACTTGTTTAGTTTGAAAAATTAATGAATTATTTACTTATTTGTGTAAATTGTACTATAGTTGTTAGATACTACTTTTATCCTATTTTATGTGGCACCTTTTTCTTTTTGGTTTATCCAAAAAAAAAAAGTCACCTTACTCTGATTATAAACAATCTAACTTTAAAATTTGTCTTTTACCTTTAATGAAATGATTCTCACTACACAAATATCTAAGAATGATTTTAGACCACAAGTTTCCAAAGTCTTACATTAATTTAAACATTGTGCCAATCAAAGGTGTCACATTAAATGGTATAGTAGGAGTACTATTTAGTATCTAATACATTTTTCAAAGTATTAAATTTATTATATTCAAAGGGAGTATGGTGACAATATTCCTATTATTTATTATCTCTTAAGATATGTGTCAAGTCAAATATTCAATAACTGTTATTGCATGAAAAGACTATAAAATTGTTTAGATCAAAATAAAAGTCAGAATTTTATGTTAGAGAATACTCCAACACCTACATAATAGGACATTAAGGACCACAAAAAATAGTAGAACTAATTTCAAATTTAGAAATTCTTAAGTCTGCAACAAAGTATGTTGGCCTAACTTAGACTTTCAATGAGCAATTTAGTGTGCCAATGAACTACTTCATCCGTTCATGTTTAGTTGTTAAATTTTGATTTGACATACTTATTAAAAAAATATTTATTGACATAATAAATTTATCATTTTACCTCTATTAATTGATAGGGTCTCACATATATTTATTTATTATATTTTTCAAAGATATTAACCCAATGACAATAGATTGAGGGTATAATGGAAAAAATAATTGCCCTACATGACAAGTAAAAATAAAAATCAAATTAGAAATATTTTAACAACTAAGAGTGGACGAACGGGTAAAGAAGAAATGACATCTCTTTTCTAAGTTAAAATTTTAAAAAAAAATTCTTGTTTATTTTTACTTGCTATTGTTTTGTTTCCCATGGTCAAATTGCATGGACCTTTTTATTTTTGTTTAAATTTGGGTAGAGTACCCTTATTTCTTCATAAACAAAGTCCTCATAAATGAGGCCAAAGGGACCAATAAAATTAGAAAACTCCTAAACACAAAACAAAAGATTCTTTATTTGTATAAAACACTTAAAAAGTAGGATTTTCCTAATTGAGAGAGTGTAAGTCGACCACCTCTATCCATGGCACCTCCATGTTCCTCCTGCAATCTGAGCTTCTATTTCTTCATTCTTTAGGTCATCAATACTTATTATGATACACATGCATCTTATATCCTTCAAGTAATATCGATATTTTCTTATCACAAGCTAAAATCCCTTTTCCTTTTCATTTATTGTGCTCCTTCTTTTCTTCAGATGTGTATCTTGGTGGAGAAAAAGAGTTTCTAGGTGGAATCAAAAGAGGTATAAGGTCGGAAGTTAAACCAATTGATTAAGTGATAAATGCTCTTTACTCAATAAACCCTAATACGCCAATTTTTCCTAGGTTTGCCTACACTAGTGGCATGGTCACTCTGGCCATTGGTCAACCTTCTGGTAAAGGTAGACCACCAACTCTGGGTGCGTCTTATGCATCCATGTTGAGACAGGTGAAAAAGCCTGTGAAGTATGTTCTTATGAAGCCTATCACTTACCTGCATGGAAAATCATAAGTTATTTAGGAGCAGGAAGAAGTTGATCAAATGATCATTAATGAGAACCTAGAATATGTAATGATCGAAAAATTCTCTTATGGTTGGACAGACATTCATGAATTAAGGAGAATCATTTCAAAATAATGTGAATTAAAAGGAGAGTGTAAGATTGAATTACTTAGTAATAGGCTATACTAATCAGGGTATCACTATTAGAAGATTATGTGCATTTACTATCCAAGCCAACTTGTATTTCACAAAGAAATGCATCATACCCAATGAGGACATTCAAATTTGAACCACTGTTTGATCTAGAGGAGGAGACGTCCATAGTAGTGATATGGATCTCATTCTCATCATTCCACCAAGTTTTTTGGGGTAAAGAAGCAATATTTTCGCTAGTAAGAGCAGTTGGGAAACCACTGCAGGTTGATATGGCTACGAGAAATCAGACAAGACCTAGCTATGCGAGAGTGAAGGTAGAAGTTGATTTACTACAGGAATTCCCTGAGAGGATTAAGATTGAAGTTCAAAGGTCTGATGGTGAGATATCTGATAAATGGGCGCCCATCAAATATGATTATATGCCGAAATATTATACTACCTATATGCTGCAAGGACATAATGAGAATCAATGTTATGTTCTTAATCCAAAACTTTATCCGGATAAGAAATAAGGGGAAGATGAAAAGAATAAGGAAGCAGTGAAAACACAAAAAGAGCAGATAGAGATATAAGAGAAGGGCAAGCAGAGTGAAAATGGGAAAAACAAGTTTGAAGTACCAAAAAACAAGAATAACAAGAAGGAAATAATAATATAGATCTCAACTATTTGTAATAAACTAGGAGGAAGAAATGCATTTAGGGTCTTACAAGAGGAGACTCGGGACAAAAAAGAAGAAAACAGGGAGAAGAAAAATCCAACAGCTACTAAAGATACCCAAGAGGAGAAAGGAAAGAAATCAGACAATGGGAAGAAAGTAGAGAACAATGTTAATAATGGGGCTAAAAAGAATGAGACAGTGATGAAGGAGTCAGATAATGACAACCAAGGTAGCACTATTAACTCTAGTAACAGTGTGAGTTAGAAATAAAGAAATCAGTGTCCAAATAACTCAGCAGTACATAAGTCTTCAGCAGCTAGCCATGGAGTTGAGTATCCTAGGAACAAAGGTACAGATAAAGTGAAGGGAGTCATAGTGGAACTATTTGGGGAAAGCCATTGTGAAGCAATCAATAATGAAAAGATTATAGAGGAAAGTATAAGGGAAACAAATAAGATACCGGAATAGAAAGATCAAACAGCCTATAAGGATGATACAGGGTCTAAAGGGCAGGAGAAGGCTCAAGAAGATGGGAGCATTGCTAACAACATTCAGCAAGTGAAAGGGAAGGGGATTTATCCCCTAGACGTATAGACACATTGAGGAATAGTACTAAAAAAGACAAATTTATAGTGCCTCTACAGGTTGTCACAAGGCAGAGTAAACTAAAAATTAATAGGTTATAATGATAGAGTTGATGTTATTTGGAATATTAGGTCTGTGAGGACTCAAAAAGCTTTTGAGAGGCTGATGGACATGCACATGAGGCAACACTACTATTTTATTATGCTCATGGAGCCTTTTCAAAATCCAACACAAGTAAAAGTCTACAAAAGGAAGTTAGGATTTATGAATGCTATTGTGAATACTTCTAGAAAGATATGGTATTTTTAGAAGGATGATTGGGATGCATAGGTGACAATGGACACAATCCAACAAGTTACAGTAAAGTTTACTTTTAATTCCAAGTCATTTATTATATCTCCAGTTTATCTGGAGATATAATGTGAATGATAGATAGAAATTATGGGATGAGTTACAGAGTATGAGGCCAACTGGTGACATTTCTTAGAGTGTAGGAGGGGATTTCAATGTTATACTTAATGAGGATGAAAAGATGGCTGGCTTGCCTTTTGAGCAATAGGAAGTTATGAACTTTGCACATTGCATCAATAGTTGTTCACTTATGGAAACTAATTTCTAAGTGGGTAATTTTACTTAGTGAAATGGTAGAATTGAGGATTATTGTATTTTTAAAAGATTAGACAATGTGGTTATCCATAATTCTTTTATAGACAGCTTCCCTTCTTCAGAACTATTACACCTCATAGGGGATGGATCAGATCATGCACCTATTCAGTTGGAGTGCAAATCAGATGTTAGGATCAATATTAGACCATTCAAGTTCTCAAATTTCTGGATTAAACATCATCAGTTCAAAAAAATTATCGCAGACAATTGAAAGGCAAATTATGTGGGAAGTCCTGGGATGAAATTTCAATCCAAACTTAAAAGAGTCAGAAAAGTATTGGTAAGGTGGAATAGGGAGGTCTATGGCAATATTTTCCAAAAAGTTGAAACCCTGAAAGATATAATTAAAGTGAAGGGCTATAATTTGAGTTACAAACATCTCCAGCTAACAGAGAGGAGCTTAAAAAGGTAGAAGCTGAGCTGAGAAAATGGCTAAGAGATGAAAAGGAATTCTGGCAGCAAAAGGCCTACTTGAAGTGGCTGCAAGATGGGGATAAAAATATCAAATTCTTTCACTCTATGTGAAAGGAAGGAGGAAAAAGCTGCACATAAGGGAAATTCTGAATCTCAAGGGGAAATTATAACTAAAGAAAGTATTATTGGAGTTGAGAAAGTTAGGTTTTTCAGTCATCAATTCTAAAATGAATGCTATCAAGGGGAATATTCCTAGTTAGAAAGTGTTCCCAAAATTATTTCTGAAGAGGAAAATGAGGCAATGACTGCTTTGCCTGATGAAAAAGAAGTTAGGGATGTTGTATTTAGTCTTAATGGATCCAGTGCTTATGGGTCAGATGGGTTTACCAGAGCTTTTTATCAGGACAGTTGGGATATCATTGGCAATTACATTACTAGGTTAGTTAAAGTTTTTTCTGTGGTCAGGAATTGACCAAGT
This sequence comes from Solanum sejunctum, assembly GCA_025642045.1. NCBI lineage: Eukaryota > Viridiplantae > Streptophyta > Magnoliopsida > Solanales > Solanaceae > Solanum > Solanum sejunctum. The sequence continues at coordinate 16,439 of JAOTQJ010175920.1, read as the reverse complement.
TTATAACATATACTAATCTGGTTCTGCTCCCAAAAAAGGAGATAATTAAGGGGTTCAAAGATCTTAGGCCTGTAAGTCTAAGTAGTTTTGCTAATAAGATTGTATCTAAGGTAATTCATGGTAGAATAATCTATCTTTTACCTATAATTATTTCTCAGAATTAGCCGGGTTTCATCCAGGTAAGAAATATTATAGAAAATGTTCTTTTGGGCTAAGAGATTATCAGGTATATCAACAAGAGGAACAAGCACACCAATGTTGTGGTCAAGCTGGATATGAAAAAAGCATATTATAGAGTATCATATGTGTATCTCACTAAGATCTTAAGGCAATTTGGTTTTTCGAAGGTGATGGTGGATTTGATTTGGAGATTAGTGTCAAATAACTGATACTCTGTAGTTAATTAATGGAACATTTGGCTTCTTTAGATCAACAAGGGGGTTAAAACAAGGAGATTCACTTTCACTTACTCTTTTCATAATAGTTGCAAAAGTTCTATCGAGGGGATTAAATATGGTGAATGAAAATTCAGAATTAATGGGTTATGGCCTACCAAAATGGAGACCAAAAATTAATTATCTTGCTTATGCAGATGATATAACCCTCTTTGGGTCAGGTGATAAGGCATTAATCAAAATGATGATGAAGGTTATTAGTGAATATGAAAGGCAGACTGGACAAAAAGTCAACAAGGGTAAGAGTTCCTTTTTCTTGTATAACAACACATAATTATGTGTGGCTATAAGGTTAAGAAGATTGACAGGGATAAAACAACGTAATTTCCTTTCACATACCTTGGATGTCCTGTCTACTATAGTAGGGATAAGATTTATTATTTTGAGGAGATCCTGAGAAAAATTGCCAAAAGAATTCTATCATGGCATAATAAACTGTTATGGTTTGGAGGAAGGTGAATTTTAGTTAGCCATGTATTATAATCTGTGCCCGTGTATCTGTTGACAGTAGTGAATCCACCAAATGTTTGCCAAGTTTATGTGGAGTTAAGTTGTGGATATTAAAGGAAAACATTGGGTTGCTTGGAATGATCTGTGTTTCCCTAAGGAGGAAGGTGAGCTTGGGTTTATGTCAATATTTGATGTCAATAGAGCATTGATAGCAAAGTTGTGGTGGACATTTAGGACATCAAATTCTTCATTTTAGGCACACTACATATGGATAAAGTACTGTAAAAAAACAACACTCTGTCATTGTTTCTTCTCTAGGAGCCTCCAAGGTATGAAAAAATATAGTTAAATTCAGGGATGAAATGAAGCATGAAGTCTGGTGGCAAGTTAAAACTGAAACCTCCAGTTTCTAGTTTGATAATTGGACAAAGATTGGGGCATTATATTTTATCACTAATTCTGCAGTAATGGATAAGGATGCAGAAATGATGGATTACACTGACAATGGTTAATGAAATACATTAAAATTACAAAGAGTTCTTACAGAGGAGATGATGTAGTTCATTATTGAAAATATCAGTCCACTGACAAGGAGGGACTGTGGTGACAAAGCTTGGTGGATGGTGGACAAAGCTGGAGATTTTACTGTTAAATTTGCCTGTGGGTTGCTAAGGAAGAGAACCTGAACAGGAATGGACAAGGAATGTGTGGATCAAAGGATTTCCTTTACAAATAGCCTTTTTCTTATGGAGGGTTAAAATGCTCCAAAAACGCTCGAAAATGTGCTTCAAAAATGCCCATAATTGTAATTTTATATAATATAAAAATCTACATGATATCAAAAATTCAACTTCATATTCTTGATTAAGGGGTAAAATTGAGTGGGGAATGGGTATAATCCAAATTTTAGAAGACCCATAGCAAAAAATAAATTTCGCCAACTTTGTAATTCCAGAGAGGGTCTGCGATGCGGACTCATTGTGAACCTGTGTATTTTGTTGCCAGTTTTTTCTATTTTAGTTCAAGGCCTTGTGATCTTGGGGCTAAGCCTTCCTATGCGTAAAAATACCTATAGTTAGTCATTTTTCAACCCCATATCATTCAAAACATTTCCCAAAACTCTCTCTAACACTTAACCAAATATTTCATCCAAATTCAAGTGTTCCAAACTCATCTCCAAATCTCAAGAAATTCATTCAAGCTTCAAGTTCTTATTCAAATCTTTATCAAGAGAATCCCCAAATTTAAGGTATGTAAGTTTCAACCGTTGGGTTGTTTTACCCATGGCACCCAGCCTTCCTTTTTAAGTAAATTGCATGTTTTCAAGTTGACTTTTCTATGGGTATTTCTTATTATGAATTTGACTATAAACTATATTGTGGTTTCATAAAATGTTGACTGTTTAAGCATGTTTTGAGCTATGAATCTATAATCTATTATGAGATTTGATGAGAGGTTTTAATGTATCATGCATGAGGATGTTACCAAGTATTGATGGGTTGATTTACATTAAGTTTTCTCACGTGATTTTACTCTTGAATTGCATGATTTTGAACTAGCATTACACACCCACTAAGTGTTTGCTAAAATATTCGGTTAGAAATTTTTGAGTTATTAATGATTTATTATATTTCTTACGGGTTAGGTGACTTTATGATGATTAAGGAAATGTATATGGGTATTAAATTCATGTAAAGTACTTATGGCATTGCAAGTGAATTGTTGGGATCCCATGTTTGTTGTGTTCTTGGGAAAATAAGAAATTCTTTTTTGATACTTGAATATGATGGTTTGATGAGCTATTTTCATGACTTCTACTGAAAAGATTATATTATAATATATAGATATTTTATAATATCTATCGGAAAGGCTATGCCGTAAGGTAGAATGACTCATGGCTCCTACTAAAAATATTACATCATAAGGTAAGGATATCCTATAACACCTATTGAAAAGGTCATGTCATAAGGTACAATTTATGGTTTTTACCGAAAAGATTATACTGTAAGGTAGAATAATTGACTGCTCTTACCTAAAAGATTATATCATAAAATAGGGGACATCTTATGCTACCTCCAAAAAGACTATGTTGTAAGGTAGTGGTATTGGTAACACTCTCTCAAAAGGTTATACCGTAAGGCAAGTAGGTGCATTTGTGGCCCATCTCAAGTATGTTATGTAAGGTTTGAGCACGTATATATCCCACATTAAATTTATGTTCGTTGATTATGACTAAGCATGTTTTACTTTAAGTATTGATCATGCATGTCATATTGGTATTACCCTATCTCTTGCTTATGCTTATGCATTTTGATTATCTTACCTAGCACTTGTTGTATTACAGCCTACATACTTAGTACATTCAAATGTACTAATGCATACTCAATGTCTATATGTTGTTACCATGTAGGAACCGGAGCTCCTCACAATTATCCTCCACGTGGCTAGATTTGACATCTTGAAGATAAGCTTTGGTGAGTCCTCAAGTTTGTGGACACTAGTTATGCTACTCTTACTCATGTTATTTCTTTATGTTTGAACTTTGGAGGTATTGTTGAATAAGATATAATTAAGCCATGATCTTGACTCTTGAGTGCCCTATGTTTTATGCTATCAAAGATTTTCCTTAGTCCTTTTATCCTTATTTATACTATCTTGTTGTTGTTTAATTGCTTTCGCGATCAAGGATGTGTAAATTATATGATAAGAGGCTTATTTTGGTCCCTTCGGGTTCCCATTCATCATGTCATGTCTAGGCCTTAGGCTCAAATCATGACAACTTGGTATCAGAGCACTAGGTTGTTAATAGTCCTCAACATCCAACACACCGCATCAATTAGAGTCTTATTCGTGGTTATAAAGCGCGCCACAACTATGAATGAGAGGCTATGAGGTATTTTAGGAAATGTTTCACTTCCTCATGATCTATATCGTGCCTTAGTTTTCGGGTAAGTTTTTCCCCTGAAGTTTTTGGGTAAGTTTTTCCCCCTTCACGAACGTTCTTTGATCTTCTAGATCATGCCTCTTCAAAAAGGGAGACCAAGGAGGAGCGTACACCCACGGGATAATTGGCTTACCCCGCTCCTTAAGCTCCTCAAGATGGAGGGGTTACCGAAATTGAGTTCCCGAATGCTATTACTATGTTGGCACATGCAATTACCAACCAAATTCACCAAGGGGTCCAAACCCCTCATGCTCCAACTCCGGCTTCTAGGGTGAGGGATTTTACTAGAATCAACTCATTGGAGTTCCATGGGTCTAAAGTGGATGAGGATCCTCAAGAATTTATTGATGAAGTGTATAAAGTGTTGTCTATTATGGGGGTTAGATCGGAGGAGAAAGTGGAGTTGGTGACCGACCAACTCAAGGGATGGCTCAAGTTTGGTTCACTCGATGGAATATGGAGAAGGGGAATAACAATGTCATCCTTTGGGAAGAGTTCAAAGTAGCACTTCTCAACCAGTTCTTCCCTCTTGAGCTAAAGGAGGCCAAAATGATGGGAATTCATGAATCTAAAGCAAGGATCAATAAGTGTGAGGAATTGTGCCCTCAAGTTCAACCAACTCTCCAAATATGCTTCACAATTGGTGGCCGAGCCAAGGTATAGGATGAACAAATTTGTGATGGATATGTCCGACTTGGTGATAAGGAGCGTTATGTCGTCATGTTGATAGATGATATGGATTTGTCCCACCTCATGATTTATGCCAAACAATTGAAAGGGGAAAAGCTTAGAAAGAGAAGGAGTGTGAGGCCAATAGGGCTCAGTTTGAAGGTGACCGATTCCAACAAGGTATTGAGTTTCAAGGCCAAGGATCCTCTAGTGCTCCAAATAATAGGGTTGCTAAGGTTGAGGCGCCTAACCCAAGTCTCTAAGGGGGTGATGATGGGGTGACTCATCTTAGATGCCCAAAATGTGGGAGGAATTATGGTGGCACATGTTGGAGAAACACAGGTGCATACTTTGTGTGTGGTAAGATGGGCCACAAAATTTTGGATTGTCCACATGCTCACAACAAGAATAAGGATGTCCGACCACATGGGCAAGATGGCTATGTTGATCAAGGGGCTCAAGATGGCTAACAATGGGATGCCCCACGACATAATCGATTCTATGCTCTTCAAAGGAGCTAAGAGGTGGATGAGGTGTTTGATGTTGCTATCATTATATTGAAGCTTTTTTAGTTTGATATGCATGCAACAATAGGTCCGGAGCCAATATTTCCTTTATTATTCCTTTATTGCTAGTAAGTTCCATATGTGTTTCGAATTGTTATGTGAACCCTTTCGATCTCCACCCTATTGGTGAGACTATTATTGCTAGAAAAGTCTATAGGGGTTGTCTCATGTCCTTATTGCATAAATTCTTGTCTTATAATTTTGTTGAGCTTGGCTTAGTAGATTTGGAGGTCTTGGGGTGGATTGGTTACATGTTTATCATGCTTTCAATGAGTGTAGAGCCCGTAAGGTTATAATGTAATAGTTAAGGATAACGAACTATATGAACAACTACAAGAGGTTAGTAATTTATTTTCTAAGATTGATTTTCGATCTGATTTCTCTTTCCCCAAGTGATAATGAGGGAGGGTGATATCCCCGAGATAACCTTTTCAGACTAAGTGTGGGCATTTGAAATTTATGGTAGTGTTTTTTGGATTGACTAATTCATAGGCTATGTTTATGGATCTCATGATTAGGGTCTTTAAATGCTACTTTGTTATATGTTTTGTAGTTTTTGGATGGTATATTTATTTATTTCCAGAATGAAGAAGAGATCGTGAGTCATTTAAGAGTGACGTTGTAAATTTTGAGGGATAAAAAATTATTTGCTAAATGTGATAAGTATGAATTATGGGTATCAAGAAGATGGTTAGAGAAGTGCACCGATTGGCTAGGTTGGGAATAAGGTTGGAGGAAGTTAAGAATAGCAGTGTAGTAGTTCTGATGGTTCCGAATCTTATTTGATTAAACGGGTCAAGTTAAAGCAAGACCATGACCCCGTCTTACTAGAGTTGAATGCATTGGTGGAAGGTGGTGAAGTGGAGTTTTTCTCCCAAGGGAGGGAGATGAAGTTCTTAGGTACTAGGGTAGGCTATGTATGCTTGTGTTGATGATTGGGTTCCCTAAAAGTCCCACCCATGAAGGGTGTGATCCGATTTGGCAAGAAAGGGAATTGAGCCTGAGGTTTGTGGGTCCTTATAGAGTGTTGAGGAGAATTGGTAAGGTGGTTTATGAATTGGATGTCCCTATGGGAATGGATATGGTTCATCCGGTCTTTCATGTATCTATGTTGAAGAAGTGTGTGGGTGACCCAGGTGCTATTGTGCCTTTAGATGTTGTGGGTGTTTTTGAAGACAAATTAACTTATGAAGAGGTCCCAGTAGAAATTTTGGATAGACATGTGAAAAGGTTGAGGATCACAGGTGTAGAATCCGTCAAGGTTCTTTGGAGGAATCAATAAGTTGAAAGTGCCATTTTGGGAGCCGGAGCGGGCATTTAGAAGCGATATTCGTACCTCTTTCATTCTATTCAAGCTTGATATAGCAAACTAAGTCCTTTCTATAATTTTAAATCCTAAGTTTTAGGCCTCATATTATGTTGTATGCATTCATGTGTATGTTGATGAGTTTTATGGTGATTTTAACATTCATACTGAGATTTTTGAAAATGATATTTAAGTATATTTGTTGCATTCATGTCGGGCTGAAATCTTCCTGATTACTTCTCTCATGTATGCTTCTTTGACATTCAGGGATGAATGTTTTCGGCAGGCAGGTAGGGGGCATATTGAAATGCACCAAAAATGTCCGAAAATGTGCTTTAGAAATGCCCATAATCATAATTTTTATATATCTCAAAATTTGTGTGTGATATTGAAAATTCAACTTCATATTCTTGATCAGGGAGAAAAATTAAGTGAGGAATGGGTGTAACCCATATTATAGAAGACTCGTAGTGAAAAATGAATTTTGCCAACTTTGCAATTCCAGTGAGGGTCCGCGACATCTCTGCAACACGGACCTGTGTATTTTGTTGCCAGTTTTTCCTATTTTTGCTCAAGGCCTTGGACTCTTGGGTCTAAGCCTTCCTATGCGTAAAAACACCTATACTTAGTTATTTTTCAACCCCATAGCATTCAAGATATTTCCAAAAACTCTATCTAATACTTAGCCAAATATTTTACCAAAATTCAAGTGTCCCAAACTCATCTCCGTATCTCAAGAAATTCATTCAAGCTTCAAGTTCTTATGCAAATCTTCATCAAGGGAATCCCCAAATTTGAGGTACGTGTGTTTTAACCATTGGGTCCTTTCACCATAGTGCTTAACCTTCCTTTTTAAGTAAATTGCATGTTTTCAAGTTGATTTTTTTATGGGTATTTATTATTATGAATTTGACTATGAATGATGTTGGGATTTCATAAAATATTGACTGTTTAAGCATATTTTATAATCTATTATGAGATTTGATGAGGGTTTCTAATGTATCTTGCATAAGGGTGTTACAAAGTGTTGATGAGTTGATTTACATTAAATTTCTCACATAATTTCACTCTTAAATTGCATGATTTTGAACTAGCATTACACACCTACCAAGTGTTTGATAAAATATTCGGCTAGGGATTCTTGAGTCATTGATGATCTATTGTATTGCTTATAGGTCAAGTGATTTTATGATGATTAAGGGAATGTATATGGGTATTAAATTTATCTTAAGTACTTATGGCATTGTAAGTGAATTGTTGGGCTCCCATGTTTGTTGTGTTCTTGGAAAAATGAGCAGTTCTTTCTTGATACTTAATGCGATGGCTTGATGAGCTATTTTAATGACTCCTACCAAAAAGATTATATTGTAAGGTATGGATATTCTATAAGAACTACCAAAAAGGCAATGCCGTAAGGTAAAATGACTCATGGCTTCTACCAAAAAGATTATATCGTAAGGTAAGGATATCCTATAATACCTACCAAAAAGGTAATATCGTAAGGTACAATTCATGGTTCCTACCGAAAAGATTATATTATAAGGTAGAATAATTCATGTCTCCTACCTAAAAAATTATATCGTAAAGTATGGGACGTCTTATGCTACCTACCAAAAAGGCTATGTCGTAAGGTAGGGATATTGGTAACACTCTCCGAAAAGGTTATACCATAAGGAGAGTGGGTGGCTTTGTGGCCCATCTCAAGCATGTTGTGCAAGGTTCGAGCATACATATATTCCACATTGAATTTACATTCCTTGATTATGACCAAGCATGTTTTACTTCAAGCATTGATCATGCATGTCATAATAATATTACCTTATCTCTTGCTTATACTTATGTATTTTGACTATGTAACCTATCACTTGTTGCATTGTATCTTACATACTTAGTACATTCAAACGTATTAGCGCATACTTTATGCCTATATGATGTTACCATATAGGAACTGGAGCTCCTCACGATTATCCTCCACATGGCTAGATTTAACATTTTGAAGATAAGCTTTGGTGAGTCCTCAAGTTCAAGGAAACTATCTATGTTACTCTTTCTTATGCTATTTCTTTACGTTGAACTTTGGTATAATGACGGTGAGCCCGGAAAATGTCTTGGCCCCCACCCAATCTATGCTAGAGGTGTTGTTGGAGAAGTAATGTAATTAAACTATGATCTTGACTCTCGAGTGTCCTATGTTTTATGCTATCAAAGACTTTTTTTAGTCCCTTTATCCTTATTTATACTCCCTTATTGTTGTTTAATTGCTTCCGCGACCAAGGATGTGTAAATGATCTACTAAGAGGCTTATTTGGGGTCCCTTCGAGTTTTCATTCGTTGTGTCACGTCTAAAGCGTAAGCTTGGGTCATGATAAAGGGTCTGGAAGAGGAGATTATTAACTGATGATAATCTGAAAAGAATGAAAATTCAGATTGTCTCTAGATGTTATTGTTGTGAAGAAAAAGAGATGAAGACCATGCCCTATTTATTTCTAACAGCTTCATCAGTTGCTCAGTTGCTGAAACAGTTTGCTACTTGTTCAAGAATCAAAGTGGAGGAAGTATATCTACAACAACTTTTCTATAGCTTCTGGAATTTTGAAGGACCAACTAAGCTACAAAAGTTGATGAAGATAATACCTGTTATAGTGACATGGCAGTTGTGGAGGAGAAGAATTCCTCTAAAACATGGAAAATAATACTCACATAACTAGATGGTATTTCAGTATACTCAAATACTATCTCAGTTAGTGAATTTCATGGATTAGAAGAGTGCCAACACAATGGACTGAGATGGTTGATTTTTTCACTAATTATAGACCTAACCTGCATGTCCTAAAGGTTATCCGAAAACCTACTCAGGAGAGATAGATCACATGTAACACTGATGGTACTAGCAGAAAAAATCCTAAGAGTAGTGCATATGGATTTTATCTTAGAGATGCTACTGGAAATCTAGTATATCTAGAAGCATAATGTTTTGGCATAATAACCAATATGGAAGTTGAATCCAAGGCAATGTGACATGCTCTTAATTTCTGCACAGGCAATGGAATGACTATTGTGCAAGTTCAGAAAGATTCGTTGGTGCTTAAGCAGATGGTTACTAAGGAATGGAGGGTACCATGGGATATAGTAGACATCACTGAAGCCATACAAAGCAAATTGCAAGACATACATATGGAAATTATGCATATATACAGAGAGGCTAATATGTTGACTAATTATAATACAAAAGAAGCTTTCAACCATGAAGGCAAAATACAGTTTAGTCGGTTTCAAGATTTACAACTACAACAAGAAGGCTTCTTAACATGGATAAGAGTCAAACTCCTATCCTAAGGGTGCGTACAAAAGTCATAATCAATAGTTCAGCAGATGGTTTTTACTAGTGTTATGGTATGTACAAAACATTTACGTCCATGCGAGAGCAAAAACAAATAAAAGATTAGATGCACATATACATTTACAAGTTGCTAAGGCACAAGAGTCAAAAGATAAGTTCAGAAGTTACCAAAAAGGCTTTGGGATTAGTAGTAGCAGATTGAGCAGAGTTCATCACGGTCAACACCATTTCTTGAAAAATGAATAGATCTGGTTTGAGTAAGGATGATTGTAACAAAATTAGGTAGAATAAAGCTAGGCATCAAGTATCTTACATATCCACCGTCAAAAAAAAAGGCAAATCGTTGTTCGTATAGGGTGGTTCCATTTCATGGCGGAGCATCGCAGCTGAGAAAAATAAAATGATAAGTCAACAACAAGAAAAGGACTGATGGAAAATGAGAAAGACGTACGTGAAGGCAACATGGAGAAGAAGAACAGCAACAAAAAGACATTGAGTAACCCATATCAGCAATCTTCCCCTGGAAGTCATATTTTACGCCGAGGAACTGAATGGTCTGGTTTA
>JAOTQJ010175911.1:0-24178 GCA_025642045.1 Solanum sejunctum | reverse complement strand
ATGAAATCATGCAAGAAAATCCATTGTAAAACCATCAATCAATACCTTGTAACACCCTCAAGCAATATACATCAAAACCTCTCATTAAACCTTACAATAGATCCAAGATTTATAGCTTAAAACATAGCAAAATAGTCACAACTTTACACAGCTTTAACATAACTCATAGACATGTTCATACTAGTAAACCCATTTGTAAAATCAACTTTAAATCATGCAAATTAAATAAAAAGAAAATTAGGGCACTATGAGTGAAAGGATCCAATAGTTGAAACTCATATACCTTACCTTTAAGGAAGCTCTTGATGAAGATTGAAAATGGAAGATTAGAGCTTGAAGGAAATCCTTAGTTCCGAATAAGAGTTTTGAGACTTGGATTTAGGAGTGAAAAATATGGCTAAGTGTTTCAGTGAGTATTGGAAAACGTTTCGAATATTATGAGGGTGAAAAATGATTAAGTATGGGTTAAAACACGTTTGGAAACACTTAAGCCCAGAATTTAAAAGTCTTGGATTGCATAGGAAATCACTGGACAGAAAAATACATCTCTCCGCGTCGCGCAAAGGACGCAGAGACAACTTCTCTTCATCTGTGCACCCTTGGCCCCCTGAACAAGAATATGAAGTTAAATTTTTGATATCGCACACAGATTTTGAGATATATGAAATTTAAAATTTTAGCCATTCTGAGACACTTTTTCAGGTACTTTTTTGGATCGTTTCACTTAATATTTGAGAAATTCTTGAGTCAACAGTACTAGGCGTCGTAGAAATGAAATGAAAATTACTCCATATCACATGGTACAACAATATAATTTATATAGGAACATCGGTCATAAGAAGAATTGTTGTTCCCATCGACCCCACTATTTTTTTAAACTAATTATTGTAAGTAAATAAATAGTAAAATCTATTTATGAAAAAAAATTCTAAGTGGATTTTCAAATCAAATCTCAATAAAGATAAAATGGTAAGTGGATGTTTGTCCATGCAAATTATGAGTATTTTAAAAATATATAGATTTTAATTTCAAAGTGAAAATGATCTTTAAAAATGAAAATTATGTTGGATCATGAATATAACTAGAAGTTATTTTAAATTTTTATGAGTAATTTAAAGTTGTCTTAAATACATACCTGAATGTGCATCATTTAAAATGTGACACCTAATATTAGTGATCCATAATTTTAATTAATTAGTTAAGTTTCTTCAATTTTAAATAGAATAGAAAAAGTATTCATAAAAGTCAAAATATTTTTAAAATTATTTTCAAGGAGATTTTGTCATCTCAAATGGCAAAATATACTAATATTTATAAATATAACTTTTGAATATTACTTTATACGCATCTAATATGAAAATTATTTTATAGCAAAACAAGTGTCCAATTAAGTATATGTTCCGTTTGTATCAAATAGGGTATATTATAGTTTAATTAATATATTTATTTGGTAACTAATTGATTTTATTTCCAATAATATATTGAGTTTGTTCGAAAATGCTTGTTTTACTCCGGTTAAAAGTCTCAGTTAATTTTAATTGATATAAATAATTAATCCTTTTAATTCCTATTTTAACGCATTTTTCCCTATCTTCAATACAAAATTATCGTATTGTTTCTATTTTGTTTTTTGGTCGATCAAACTTAGTCAATACTATTTTAACCTGAACCAAATTCTTTATCCACAACAACATCATATCATTTTTTTTGTTTCATTTCTTTATAATGGATCAAACAAGAATATAATTCTTTTTTTGTCCGCAATTTAAATTCCTCTTCAGTCCAACTTGATCTTAAATAGAATGAAAATATTATGACTATTTAACTATTATTTTGGACAAAATTATGGTCGATTTATGTAGTGGCAATCTTTCTCTTTGCATTTTCTTTAGTATAAATTTTAGGAACCTCATACGATAAGGGACAAATTTCAATTTATCCCTATAGTTTTCAATATTAAAAAAAATTATAAAAAAAATAAATTCGCGATACATAAGCAGCCATTATTGATACATGCAAAAAGCTAGCAGATGAGTTTTATAAGAAAACAAAAATGTCAATTAGTTATTTAATTTCCAAGATTCATGCTAATCAATCATTAATAAAAGATACAATGTAAGGTAACTAATTCGCTACAAATCATTTTCAAAATTTAAATTTTACATTCCAATGATTCACGCTAATCAACCACTAGTCAAATACATTCCAATGCAAGATAACTGATTCGTTACAAATCAATTTCAAAATTTTAAATTTAAATTTTTGTTAAGCAATTGACAAAATCAGAGAAGGAGAAGCATAAAAAATAGTAGCTGATACAAGACAAATGTTTCGTGATGTTGAGTCATTCTAGATTTTGGTAGAACGATATGACATATTCAAGATACAAGAGTGACTATGTAATAAATTATTAGTTTCAAAATTCAAAAATTCTAAAGCATCTTTTTTCAACTGGCATGTCAAAATTTGGGGGAAAAAATCTAGGTAAACAAGTTTTGGTAGAATATAAATGTGCCAATCTTGATTCACCGTTCTGAAATTTCGGAATCTGATATGTTGTACGAACAATACAAAAGTGATGGAATTATTGTTGGAGATAATATCTCTTTCTTAGATCAGTGGTTGCGACTGAGTTAGGGATTGACAAAAAAAGAAAAAAATAGTAATTTAATACGTCGTGCAAGGTAATTTGTCTCTAATTACAATTCTCATAAAAAACTCATTGGAGTCCTTTAAACAAATTCAAATTTTAAATTCAATTTCATACGCGAACAATATGAAAATTTCACATATCAGGTGGCTTATATGCTTCCTTTATTGATCATCTTCTTCAATTTTGCTATTTTTATGTGTTACATATAGATTTTAATCCTCTTTTAGTTTAGGTTTTCCTCAAGTTGAAGAAGTTCTTCAAATTTTCCAAGTTGCAAACTTTCAGATTAAGTTGAGGATGTTGCAAGTTGTAAATTTTTTGTATCAATTTTCTTTTTAATTTCCTGTATCAAGTTGAAGTTGCAAGCTTTCAGATCAAGTTGAGGAAGTTAAAAACTTTCGAATTTTATTGTATCACATTCAACTTTATATTTTTAATTTTCTTGTATCAAAGTTAATTCATCATTAGTTTGATTCATTATATCAAATTTTTTGGTATCAAATTTCATTGTATCAAGTTGTAAACTTTCAGATTTTCTTGTATCAAGTTTGATTTATTATATTAAATTTTTTTATATCAAGCTTCATTGTATCACGTTGTAAACTTTCAGATTTTTTTTGTATCAAGTTCAACTTTATACTTCTAATTCTCTTGTATCAAGTTTGATTCTTATTCAAATTATACTCCAAAAATACTTGATACGTGCCAAATGATAAGATCAAAAAATATAAAAGATCATTTGATACATATATTTTAAAAATATGCAACTTGATACGAAAAAACTTACTATTGAGTGTATGAAATTGAATTCAAAATTTGAATTTGCTTTTCTGAAGAAATCCAATGAGTTTTATGGAAAATAAGTTTCTTGGCATTAATTAGCTTAATTTATAGTGTAAAATTTATCTATACTTTTTTCTAAAGGAATCTGTTAGATTTTTTTATTGAAAATAGGTTGATTGCATTAACTGGCTTAATTTATGGAAGAGAGAGCAACACAATCCTATGACTCACGCACTTAAAATGCGACTCAAACTCTTTCAATTTGATCCTAACTGATTTGCTTTACAAAATTTCAAAAACTAAAATTGCTCTCCTAAAACGATTTCGCGAAGAAAAAACTAAAAGAAGAAAAACTAACGATTCGTTCGTGAATCAAAATAGAAAATCAGAAGCAAATCTTGATACAATACTTGATTCTTTTCAAAAGAGCTTCAAAAATACAAATTATACTCCAAGAAAATACTTGATATGATCTAATACAGTGTTGAAACATACAACGCAATATAATGTTGATATATACAATACAGTTTTGCTATAGTGTTGATACAATACAGGGTTGATACAAACAATGTAGTGTTGATACAAATAATGCAACGTAAATATATAAAATAACACTCTACTCCTAATTATATCATGATATTAAAATAGTGTTGATACAAAAGGCAGCATGTTGTTGATACAAATAATCTTTAAATGAATAAATTGTGACCACAATACAATGTTGATACAAACAGCACAATATAATGTTGATAAAAACAACTCAATTATAGTGTTGATACAAACAACTCAAATATAGTATTGATACAAAAATAACAACATATTGTTCAACGACACCGGTACAAAAACAATAATACAGTGTTAATACAAAATTTTTTAACTAAAATAACAAAAATAACGGACAAAAGTGTAACCTTTGGCAATGAAGGGTGGGTAGAAACTAGTTCAGGTTTCTTCACTTTTTTTAGAGTTCTTCCCTTTTTTTTTGGAGGGGGAGGATTTGAAACTTGAAGCTACATCTTGTGTTTCTTCATCTCGACTAAAATATCATTGCTTACTTTTTATCTATTTTCTTCGAATTCAACTTTTTCGGAATTACATACATGCTTATTGCTAATTTCTGTATAAGGAACACCATCACTTGGTGAAACTACTTCAATTGATGAACGTTATCACTATTTGATGGTACCTGAGTAATAGGAGATGTGGATGATGGGGTAGACTCCATGGGTGTGGAGATTTTGCGAGGATGAAGAGAGCTCACTAAAATAATTAGGTCAAGAAATAAAAGGGAGGAACTTCGATTCTTTCCTTTTTTTGGAATTGAAATTGAATTATATTAATGATAAATAGTTAACTTGGCATTAATTGTAATAAGATTGAACTAATGCCTATAAATTAAGCGTTAGTTATGAAATGATGATAATGGACATGCCCATGTATGAAATGGTAGAAGAGAAAAACTAAACATATGGAATTTTAGTAATTATTTGAAATGGTAGGGATTATAAGAAATTATATTAAAATAGGTTGTATATTCATGTATTTTTTTTCTTTTCTTTACTGATCTTTTTCTTCAATTTATATAATCTTAGATGTCAATCATCCATTAAAAAATTAATTTTCTCCGTATCTCATAAATCAACACAATTTTAAAATTTATAAATTTTATATAAAAGCATTCTTCAAATCTTTTTTTTTTTTTTAAAAAAAAAGAAGATAAACACTTGTTAATCTAAAATGTCTGAAGATTTTTGTTCTCACGGCCTAATTATTTTCTTTCTATTTTGAGTTAAAGTTGATGTGAGAATCAATCCTAGTCAATTCATCCTCTCCGCTTCTTGTCAATAGTAGTATCCTTCAAATATATAAACTCTTTAACTTTGGCTAGTGACATTATTGCTAATATTTATATTAGTAAGTATTAATTTAAACTAATTAGATGTTTGTCATTTTTCCAATATAATTTGTTAAATTATATTGTATAAAACTTTATTTATTGATATGGAGATTTGAATAGTTTAATTCACAATTTTAAAATAGGGAAAAGAGTCAAAAATATCCCCCAAGTTTGGAATATTGCTTTACTTAATCCCCGCTGTTAAAATAAGTTTATTTATACCCCTGTCGTTAACAAACTCACCAAATTCATCCCTAATTTGGACGGATTGCCCCAAATTATATTCATTTAACCCGTTTTTAAAATATCCAATCCCAACCCAATCAAAGTCTGACCCATCCTAAAATAATACCCAATTTAACCCAAACCTGATTCTTTTATTTTCAAATTAAATCTTCATTTTTATTTCCTAATTTTTTTACACCAAAATATCCAAACCCTTGTCATTCTCACCTTTCTCCTTTCTTCACCATCAGCCGCCTCTACTATCACTACTGAAAAAATCTCGCCGGAAATGCAACAGCAAACCGGTGAACCCTTGTCGTACTCTCTTACTAAGTTATTCTCCCTTTCTCCCTCTCAATCCGACAACTAGTAGTCGAAAAACCCCAGTAACCCCTTACCCGCGACAGCCCTCTCTCCTTCGCCCTTCCTCTCCAATGGGAGACAGCCAACAAACGGTCATTTTCACCACTAGATCTCCATCGTCTCCCTCTCCTCTCCTCGCTGCCAAAACGTTGGCAAAAAATCCATCGCAGGCGACCCTTTCAACCATGGTGTTATCGTTTTCTTCTCCTCTTTGCCCCCATTTTACACAGATTTGAGGCTCAATTTCAATTTTAGATCTGTATTTCAGCAACGCATAAACTCTTTTCAAGAGATTCACATATGATGAGGAGGAAAAAAAGAGAAGAAGAAGAAAATGATAATGATTTTCTTGATTTTCTTAGATTTCGCTTCCACAAATAGAATGAATTCTTGTAAACTTAATTCATATGATTGCTTTCATATCTTAGTAGTTTACAATGATAAATATATAGTTAATTATCTTTCTTAAAAAAAGTAAAAAATTGAAGATCAGTTGTCTGAATTTCGTCTCTCAAGCCTTGTTTTAATGTTAGTGTAATTCTCACCTCTATACATTCTCGAATGATTATGAATACTGTTGGATTGAAAAAGAAAATGATTGTAATTTAGGATTTTGAGAAATGGATAATTTTAGGAATTGGGTTGGTTAAATTTGATATTATTTTAGGACGAATCGAGTTTGGGTTAGGTTATGATTGGGTATTTAAAAAATTGGGTGAAATAAATATAATTTGGGACAATTCGTCCAAATTAGGGGTAAATTTGGTGAATTTATTAACGCAAGGGTATAAATAAACTTATTTTAATGGCGAGGATTAAATAAAATAATATTTCAAACTTGAGGGATATTTTTGACCATTTTTCCTTTAAAATATTATCTAATATAAAGAATAGATAGTTTTTTTTTATGAATAATTTTGTTATTTTTTGTTTTGAAAATGCAACACTTGGTAAAATTATCAAAACACCCCTAGAACAGAGACGTACGCATAATGCATCCTTGAAAGCTCGGATGAAAAATCCCAGATCGAATTTGCGATTAGCATAAATATTTTGAGTCAGAAAATGATGTTGAGCCGATTTAAAAGCAACTGGGTTGAAAAATAATTTTCACAAAATTGACCATAAGTAAGGGTACACGACAAGGCCGCTACACGGACCTATCGCGGTAAGGGTACACGACAAGGCCGCTACACGGACCCATCGCGGATCTACGCTTATATATTTTCTCAATTTTTCGATGGGATTGAATTTTTGAAATTTTGCAGGTGCGCGACAGGTAGGTGTTGCGACCTGTTATCCCGACCTGTTCCACCAAAGTTTAAAATTTTAAATCTTTTTAGGGGCATTTTGGACTTTTTTTAATCCCTCCTAAACTTGAGACATGACCCCTTTAGGTCATTTTCATGAGTAAATAGGGTCAAAAACCCTATTTTAAGTCCTTATTCACAACACTTGAAAGTTAGGGCTTGAGAGAGAAGAAAGAAGAACGTGAGGTTGGAGAATTCAAGGAGAATTCTTGATGAGTGACTTGAAGAGCCTTATTTCAGGTATGTAAGGCTGAACGAAAACATGAGATTGTTCTTCGATATGTCCCATAAGTAGTCTTAGAGGAGATTTGAAGGTTTTTCAATCTACATGCATGATTCTTGATTATTTTTTTGAGAAATCATATTTACTACATGTGTTTTCATATGTTGATGATCATCACAAACTTGTTTCCTTGAATTGAATGTTTTACAAGAATTATTGCATAAACCCTACTTATTATTTCTTAAAAATTGCATGAAAGAAGATAGGGATTGAGCTTAGAGCCTTGATTGAGAATGTTGATAGAGATTGTGATTGTGATGTGAGAATGACGATGAGTTGATAGAACTTGATAATCCTATGAGTTTCCATAAATGAACTCTAATGATTTGTCTATTCGATTGTTCCCTAATGATTGTTCAAATCCTTGAGTTGTTGATTGATGAGACGATTAGAGTCTCTTTGAGACTGATTGAATGATGAGAGCCTTCATAAGCCTGAGTTGAGATGAGTCAATTGAGATATATTGACTAGAAGGATTATTTTATGAGAATTGAGTCATGGGAGGAGTATCGAGCACCGAAAGAGTAAGAGCTAGATCAACTTGCATCATCAAACTACATAGCCAAACATAGGTGAGGATTAAAACCATTACGTCTCATTGTGGTTCGGTCTGGATAGAGTCCCTAAAACAATAGAGGACTTAATTTTAACGGAAAGCTGGGGTCCTTAATGGATTTGACTTGTCCTCTACCTGGAAAGTATGGGAAAGCTATGGCAACAACGATGGCTTGTTGTATAATCAATGGATCATAAGTGATTATTGTTGGATAAGAGAAACCCCCAGAAAGTTCCTACTTGAGTACTTTGAGTCGAGATATGATGAGAGGAGAAATGATGTGATGAGATGAGTTGAGACGAGTCCTTCTAAGATAAGTTTGATATGACTGATGAGTTAATTGGTTGATGGGTCACTTGTCTACTCTTTATTCTTTCCTTAGATAGACATTTGACATATTGATTGATTTGTATATTGAGTTGATTATTATTTCTGTATTGTTCTAACTGTTTCGGTTTCACTCAGCTATTTTACATACCAGTACATTCCAAGTACTGACATCCCCTTTTGGACAGCATCGTATTATGATGTAGATACGCAGGATAGAGGTCATTAGTAGGCGAATCGTTAAGGATCTTTGAGCATTAAGCAGATTGGTGAGCCTCCCCTACTTCTAAGGATTCCTTACATTATTTTTCATCATGCTTTAGAGTTAGAGTTGCTTATCTTTTACTTTGACTGAGGTAGCCAAGGGTTTGTCATTGACACCACTTAATAGTGAAAGAGGCTTCATAGACTAGAGTCAGATGTTGATATTGGAACTTGTAAGCTAATTTTTTTTTCTACTAGCCTTTCATTATATTATTCTTTGAGACTAGATGATTAGATGTGCCCATTTATTCCTTATGTCTTTCACTATTTGTAGAATGTGCAAATGGACAAATGTAATGAGGCCAAGTAGTTCGCTTGGGGACTAGCAATAGTCTCTGGCTGCCGGCCACGTCTCACCTCCTAGGGCGTGACAAACTTGGTAACAGAGCATGAGTTCAAGTATCCTAGGAAGTCCATAAAGTCATGTCTAGTATAGTCTTGCTTATAGGTGTGTTGTCGACCACACTTTGTAATCAGGAGGCTATAGGACATTAGGAATTTTTTCTCTTCATTCATGTTCTAAATCGTACTATAGAGTTATACTCTATGAAAGTTCTATTCTAATTCATACTTTGCGCATTGCAGAATTGTGATCATGCCTCCTAGAAGAGCCGTCAGAGGTAGAGGGCATCCCGCCCGACAGAATGTCAATCCACTTGAGCCTCAAGGACATGAGGTGCCCATGGGTCAAGCTATCCTTGTTGCACAGCCCCAGCAAGATGAGGTCTCCAATGCTAAGCTTCGCCAGGCTATCCAAACTTTAGCCCAGGATGTCACAGCACCTGCTACGAGACAAAGCAGCCCGACAAGATGCCCATGACACTTCTAGATTTTGAGAATTCTTAAGGATGAATCTACCTGAGTTCACAGGGTCTGCATCCACTGAGGATCATGAAAACTATGTGGAGGAACTTCAGAAAGTGTTCCAAGTGGTGCATGTGGCTGATGCTGATAGAGTGGAACTGGCTGCTTATCAACTAAAGAGGGTGGATAGACTGTGGTATGACCAATGGAAGAGGGGTAGAGGGGAGAATACCCCCATGATGACTTGGGCTTTGTTCGAGGAAGCTTTCTTGGGATATTTCTTCCCAAGGGAGAGGAGAGAGGCGAAGGTGAGGGAGTTTTTGAACTTGAAACAGGGCTCTATGATTGTACAAGAGTATGGTTTGAAGTTCAGACAATTATCCTGTTATACTCCAGATATGGTTGCTGATATAAGGGGGAGGATGGGGATGTATATTGATGGGTTGAATAGAGGGCCAAAGTAGGATGGGAGGGGAGCAATGCTTGTGAGTGATATGGATATTGGGAGATTGATGAAGTTCGTGCAATAAGCTGATAAGGAGAGGCAACATGATAGGGAAGAATTCAGAAGCAACAAGGCTAAAACATCCAGCCATAAGGTTTGGAATAAAGTCAATAGAAATTAGTTTCCAACACCATTATCTGGTGCACCTGTACCTAGAGTCATAAATGATCAGAAGTCTTAGCAAGTGGGAGCCCGTCGATTTTAGTCATAAGCTAGTGTGGCTCAAGGTTCACAAGGTAAACTACCCTGTGGTAAATGTGGCAAGTTGCATATGGGTAAATATCGTGAAGGGAGTGATGTATGTTTCAAGTATGGCCAAGCAGGCCACTACCAAAGAGAGTGCCCAAAGTGGGCTGACCGGGCTCAATCTTCTGCATTGGCCCCGCTAGTTAAGGGGAATCAGAGAGGCACCACTTCAGATACAACCAGAGCTACAAATCGTTTGTATACCATAGGCAATCGACATGATCAGGTGAACTCCCCAGATGTTGTGATGGGTATAATTTGAGTCTTTGCTATTGATTGTTATGTGTTGATGGATCATCGTGCCACATTATCTTTTGTAACTCCTTACGTTGCCAGTAGATTTGATAGAACCCCTGAGAGTCTTCTTGAACCCTTTGATGTTTCTACTCAAGTGGGTGAGTCTATTCGAGCTGAGAGAGTCTATAGAGCTTGTGTAGTGTCCATCCATCATAGGGATACTATCATTGATTTGATTGAGTTAGATATGACTGAATTTGATTTAGTCCTCTCCATTGATTAGCTTCACACTTGTTATGCCTCCGTTGATTGTAGAGCTCGAACTGTTAAGTTCTAATTTCCAAATGAATCGATTCTAGAGTGAAAGGGCGATTCCATAGCACCTAAAGAAAAGTTTATCTCATACGTTAGAGCCAGAAAGATGATTGTGAAGGGGTTTATCTATCACCTCATGAGAGTTAAGTCCAATGATGTTGAGTCCCCAACTCTTGAGTCAGTTCCAATCATGAATGAGTTTCCATAAGTGTTTCCTAAGGATCTGTTCGAAGTCCCTTTGATAGGGAGATTGATTTTGGGATTGATGTTCTTCCTAATACCCAACCTATCTCAATCCCACTGTATAGGATGGCCCCCACTGAACAAAAAGAATTAAAGGAATAATTAAAAGATTTGTTAGAGAAGGGCTTCATAAGGCCGAGTGTTTCTCCTTAGGGCGCCCCTGTCTTATTCATGCGAAAGAAATATGGGTCTATCAAAATGTGTATTGACTATAGGCAACTGAACAAGGTCACCATAACGAACAAGTATCCTCTTCCAAAGATAGATGACTTATTTGACCAACTTCAGGTTGCCTCTTGTTTCTCAAAATAGACCTCCGATTCGATTACCATCAGTTGAAACGTAGGGAATGTGACATTCCAAAAATAGCCTTTAGGACTAGATATGGCCATTTTGAGTTCTTGGTCATGTCCTTTGGGTTGACGAATGCACCTGCAAGCTTTTAAGAATTTGATGTGTAGGGTGTTCTGACAATATATATACATGTTTGTGATTGTGTTTATTGATAATATTTTGGTGTATTCAAGAGATGAAGAGAAGCATGCAAATCACCTCAAAATTGTCCTTCAAACACTTAAGGTCTATGAGTTGTATGTAAAGTTTTTGAAATATAAATTCAGGCTTAAATCTGTGGCTTTCCTAAGCCATATTATCTTTGGTAATGGTATTCGAGTGTATATTCAAAGGATTGAAGCAGTTAAGAGCTTGCGCAGAACAACCTCTCCAACTGACATAAGAAATTTCTTAGGATTAGCAGGCTACTACGCCAATTTGCAGAGGCATTTTCTTCCTTATCCGCACCATTGACAAAGTTGACTAAAAAAAGGTCAAATTTTAGTGGTATGATGAGTGTGAGGAAAGTTTCAAAGAATTAAAGATTAGATTGACTACTGCACCAGTCCTAACCTTGCTCGATGGAACATAAGATTTTGTTATATATTACGATGCTTAGAGAGTTGGATTGGAATGTCTGTTGATGCAGAGAGGGAAGGTAATAGCCTATACTTCTAGACAACGTAAGATTCATGAGAGGAACTACCCAACCCATAATCTTGAGTTGGTGGCAGTGGTGTTCGTACTCAAAATCTGGTGCCATTACTTGTTTGGAGTGTATGTGGATATGTTCACTGACCACAATAGCTTGCAGTATGTCTTCAGTCAGAAAGAGCGCAACCTGCCATAGAGAGGATAGTTAGAGTTGCTCAAGGATTATCATATAAGCATTCTCTATCATCCAGGTAAAGCTAACGTTGTTGCTGACGCTCTTAGCAAATTATTAATGGGTAGCACAGCCCATGTGGAGGAAGGAAAGAAGGAGCTAGCTAAAGAAGTGCATTGGTTAGCTCGATTAGGAATCCCACTTTAGGAGAATGATAAGGGAGGACTTAATGTCCAGAGTGGGTCTGCTTCATCTTTGGTCACAGAGGTGAAAGAAAAGCAACACTGAGATCCTCTCCTACTCCAATTGAAGGAGGCCGTCCACAAACAGAAAGTGATGGTCTTCTCCAAAGGGAGAGATGATATGTTAAGGTACCAAAGTAGATTGTGCATCCTAGATGTTGATGATATACGAGATAGAATCATGACTGAAGCATAGAATCATGGTTGAAGCTCATAGCACTAGGTATTCCATTCATCCTGGCTCTACCAAAATGTATCACGGCTTGAGAGAAGTCTATTAGTGGAGTAGAATAAAGTGGGATATTGCTGAATTTGTTTCTAAGTGCCCGAACTGTCATCAAGTGAAAGTTAAGTGCCAAAGGACATATGGATTAGCTTAAAACTTTGAGATTCCGAAATAGAAATGGGAGAGATGGACTTCATTACTAGTCTACCGAGGTCTCGAAAGCAACATGATTCGATATGGGTGATATGGATGGATAAGGTTAAATCAGCTCGCTTCTTAGAAGTTAAGACAGCTAACACTATAAAAGAGTATGCCAAGACGTACATCCAAGAGATTGTGAGGTTGTATGGGGTTCCCTTATCCATCATCTCAGACAAAGGAGCTCAATTCACCTCCCAATTTTGGGGATCGTTTTAGAAAGGATTGGGTATGAAAGTGAATTTGAGTACAGCTTTCCATCCACAGACCGATGGCCAGGCAGAGCATACAATTCAGATGTTAGAAGATATGTTGAGAACCTACGTCCTGGATTTCAAGGGAAATTAGGATGAGCACCTATCATTGATTGATCTTGCATATAACAATAGTTATCATGTAAGTATTCAGATAGCTCCCTATGAAGCTTTATATGGGAGAAGATGTAGATCACTAATTGGATGGTTCGACTTTGTAGAAGCGGAGTTGATTTGGCCTGACCTTGTTTATCAAGCAATGGAAAAGGTTAAGATCATCAAAGAGTGATTAAAAACTTTGCTAAGTCGCCAAAAATGCTATACCGACGTGAGAAGGGGAGATTTGGAGTTCAAAGTAGATGACTGGGTATATTTGAAAATGTCACCTATGAAAGGTATCATAAAATTTGGGAAGAAGGGTTAATTGAGTCCATCTTATATTGGACCCTATCAGATTGTAAAGATGATTGCGAAAGTTGCCTACAAATTAGAGTTGTCTTCCGAGTTAGATAATATTCATCAGGTGTTTCATATGTTGATGTTGAAGAAATGCTTGGGAGATCCTAACTTGGTAATCCCTGTGCAGAGTATTGGAGTGAAGGATAGTTTGACCTACAAAGAAATTTCGATCCAAATCCTTGATTGTCAGATTCACAGATTGAGAACCAAAGAGATAGCCTCAGCCAAAGACTTGTGGAGGAATCAATCCGCTGAGGAGGCCACATGGGAAGCTGAGGAAGAGATGAAAGCAAAATATTTGCATCTATTTGTGCTAATGGATGAGAATGTTGAAGGTAAATTCTTTACCCTTGACCAAATTGATGGTCTTTTCTCATTGATTGTTTATTCTCGAGTCCAAACAGAGATTGTTTATAGAAATGAGGAGTTGAAAGATAGACTGATAGATTGAAAGTTTAGAGGAGTTTCGAGTCTATTCGTGCCTTGATATCTACCCTTACTCATCGTTCGAGGATGAATGATGCCAAGGGGGAGATGATGTAACACCCGGTAAAATTATCAAAATACCCTAGAACGAAGATATGCTCATAATTCATCCTCTAAAGCTCGGATGGAAAATCCAAGACCAAATTTGCAATCAGCACAAAAATTGAGTCATAAAATGATCTCGGTTTGATTTAAGAGCAATTGGGTTGAAAAATAATTTTCATAAAATTGAGCAATAACAGTAAAGGTATGCGAGAGGGCAGCGAGGCAGACCTGTCGCGGACCCAAAAAAATTAGGGTACCCGATAGCTTTGCGATGTGGACCCATCTCGAACCCACACTTGTATATTTTCTCAATTTTTTGACGAGATTAAATTTCCAAAATTTCACTAGTATGCGACAGGTCCGCATCGAGGACCTGTTCTACCAAAGTTTAAAATTTTAAAATCTTTTGAGGGGTATCTTGGACTTTTTCCAATCCCTCCTAAACTTGAAACACAACCCCTTTAGGTCATTTTGATGAGCAAATACGATCAAAACCCCCATTTGAAGTCCTTCTTCATAACACTTGAAAGTTAGGGCTTGAGAGAGAAGAAACAAGAACGTGAGATTGGAGAATTCAAGGGGAATTCTTGATGAGTGACTTGAAGAGCCTTGTTCTAGGTATGTAAGGCTAAATGAAAACATGGGATTATTCTTCCATGTGCCCCATAGGTGGTCTTAGAGGAGATTTGAAGGTTCTTGAGTCTATATGCATAATTCTTGATTATTTTCTTGAGAAATCATATTTACTACATGTGTTTTCATATGTTAATGATCGTCACAAACTTGTTTCCTTGAATTAAATGCTTTACATGAATTATTTCATAAACCCTACTTATTATTTCTTAAAGATGGCATGAAAGAAGATAGAGATTGAGTCTAGAGCCTAGATTGAAATTGTTGATTGAGATTGTGATTGTGATGTAAGAATAATGATGAGTTGATAGAACTTGATAGTCCTATAAGTTTTCATAAATGAACTCTAATGATTTGTCTATTTGATTTTTTCCTAATGACTGCTCAAATCCTTGAGTTGTTGATTGAGATATTGATTGATGAGATAATTAGAGTCTCTTTGAGACTGATTGAATGATGAGAGCCTTCATACGGCTGAGTTGAGATGAGTCAATTGAGATTATTGACTGGATGGATTGTTTTATGAGCATTGAGTCATGGAAAAAGTATCGAGCACCGAAAGAGTAAGAGTTAGTCTAACTCGCACTCATCAAAATACGTAACCAAGCATAGGTGAGGATTAGAACCATTACGTCTCATTGTGGTTCGATCTAGATGGAGTCCCTGAAATAACATAGGACTTAACTTTGACGGATAACTGGGGTCCCTAGTGAATTCGATTCGTCCCCAAACTAGCAAGTATGAGATGGTTGTGACAACAACAGTGACTTGTTGTACAATCAGTGGCTCATAAATAATTGTTGTTGGATAAGAGAAACTCTTAGAGATCTCCTGCATTGAGTACTCTGAGTCGAGATGTGATGAGATAAGAAGTGATGTGATGAGATGAGTTGAGACAAATCCTTCTGAGATGAGTCTGATTTGATTGATGATTTGATTGGTTGATAGGTCACTTGTCTACTCTTTATTCTTTCCTTAGATAGATATTTAACATATTGATTGGTTCCCATATGGAGTTGATTGTTAATTCTATATTTTTCTACCTATTTCGGCTTCACTCAACTATTTTACATACCAGTACATTTCAAGTATTGGTGTTCCCTTATGGACTGCATCATAATATGATGTAGATACGCAGGATAGAGGTCATCAGCAAGTGAATCGTTGAGGATCTTCGAGCGTTCAGCAGATTGGTGAGCCTCCCCAACTTCGGAGGATTCCTTACATTATTTTTTATCATGCTTTAGAGTTAGAGTTGCTTATCTTTTCTTTTGATTGAGGTAGTTATGGGTCTGTCATTTTCACTAATTAATAGTGATAAAGGCTTTATACACTAGAGTCAAATGTTGATGTTGGAACTTGTGAGCTAGTTTCTTTCTACTAACCTTTCATTATATTATTATTTGAGACTAGATGATTAGATATGCCCATTTATTCCTTAGTTCTTTCACTAATTTTTAGAATATGTGAATGGACGAATGTGATGAGGCCAAGTGGTTCGTTTGGGGACTAGCAATGTCTCTGGGTGCGAGCACATCTTGGGTCCCTTCCCGGGGCATGACAGAAAATCATTTTTAATTTTTTTTTAAAGTAGTAGTAAAGGTTTGTTTATATTCTACGTTTCTCACACTCACTTATGAAATTATACCAAATTGATGGTTATTATATCTAAATTTTCTATTAGTTGAACAAAAATAAAATTTAAAAAATTCACTATTAGTTTAAAAAAAGTGGGATAATTTCAAATATACACAGTAAATTAATTAATTTACAATAAATATAGCCATGTTTGATTTACATAAAAACTAGCCTAAATCATAGAAAATATACATGACTATACAATATAGCTTGCCAAAAGTCATAGAAAGTATACACAGACTATACAATGTAAACTACTTATACAAGAGTTATACACTAAATTATATTACGATACACTCAAAAACTGAATATAGTTTGACTATATATGAAATATACACTGACTATACAATAAATGTTATATTTTTTCATATCTTTTTTCATAATTATTTTGGTCGAACGATCACGTACTATAATTATGGGTTATTTACTTAAATAATATATTATCTTACAATAATTACGAATTTTAGTACAAAATTTTAGTCTTACCCTAAATGGCTAAACTTTTTTTAGTCAAAATATCCGAAAAAGCTGACATAGGCAAAATATTATTATACTCCTTTCTCTTTATTAATTTCTATTTATTCTTCTTTCTTCCATCAATTTTTTTCTCTTTTCTTCTATTAATTTTTACCACATTTCTCTTTCTTCCATTTAACTTTTTCTCTCTCATAATAAATTTTTAACTTTTATAATTTTTTCTCTCTCCATCACTTTTTGCAATTTTTTTCTCCTAACAAATTTTCAATGGCTTCAACTTTCATCTCAAAATCATTTATGTGTTAAACTAGTATAACATATATAAAATTCTAATTGTTCTTTGATGGCTGCTCCAATTGTTGGGTAGCCATCGATCATGGTTGTACAGACTATTCAGACGAACGTAGGTATTGCTAATTCACCGCTGATGACATATGCTGCTGTAGTGCAAATGATTACAGAGAAAAAGGTCCCAATTCCTAGGAAACCAATCATGTATTTACATGAGGAGCTGCGGATAGTTTGGGAAGAAGATGAAATTGCTCAGATGATAACGAACAAGGATCTACAATGTGCGGTGATAGGAAAATTCTCCTATAGATGGTCAGATATTCATGATCTGAGGAGAATTTTACCAAAACAATGTGAACTTAAAAGCGAGTTTACTATTGGATACTTGAGTAATAGGTATATTCTGATACAGGCATCATACATGGAGGATTATGTGCATCTATTATCAAAATCTATTTTCTATATAGAGCACAAGAATTGGAATTATCCCATGAGAACCTTTAAGTGGGATCCTCTATTTGATCCAGAGAAGGAGACGACAATTGTTATTGCTTGGATATCCTTCCCATCTCTTCCACCAAACTTTTTTGGTAAAGAGATAATTTTTGCATTGGCAGAAGCTGTGGGTAAACCTTTGCAAGTGAATACAGCTACGAGGAATAAAACTAGACCTAGTTATGCGAGGATTAAGGTTGAGGTGAATCTTCTTTGTGAATTTCCCAAAAGAATTAATATTGGAGTTCAAAATAAGTTGACGAAAGAAATCAAGGAGAAGTAAATCGATATAAAATATGACTACATGCCCAAATATTGCAAGAAGTGCAAAATACAAGGACATGATGAAAACTATTGTTATGTTCTTAATCTAGAGTTGTATCCAAAAGAAGAGAAAGTTGTGGAAGGGGAAAAAGACAAAATCAAGGGTGGTACGGAGCAACAAACAGAAGCTGAAGGAGAATTTAAGGAGTAAAAAGCAAAAGGTGGAGGTGCTAAAGGCAGAAACAATAGGAAGATTGCTAGTCGACAATAGAATGCTAGGGAAAAGAATCAGAAAGTGAAAAATCTCACTGATGAGAATAAATTCAATGTACTAGCAGGGAAAGAAGGAGAGAAGCAACAAGGGGAAACACAAGAAGGTAATGAGAAACTACAAGGTGGAGGAGGTGCTACTACCAAGACATGGGTACTGGAAACCTTTAATAATCAACAAAAAAGGAATGATCAAAAGGAGGATAAAGATGAAGGCAAGCAATCTGCCAATTTACTAGAGAAATCATACCCTAATTGCTCGAAATCAGATTCACACACGGAGATATAGATGGAGCTTATAACAGATAAAGAAGAGCATACACAAAAGGATGGCAATGATATGCAAGTTCCTGGGGAAGCAACATCACAAATAAGGGGCAATATGGAGGAACAGAAGACTAGAGAACATCAAGATGCAGTTGTTATGATTGATGACACCAAGGAGTAACACCCAATGATTTTCCAAGAAGAAAATAGAGAGCCTAAAAATCAGAAAGATAAAGAGGAGGAAGAAGATATGGAGGACATTACATAAAATATTAAGAAAGTCATAAAAGACACAGATCTATCTCCACGGCACAAGAAAGACTTACAAAATATGATAAAAAAAAGGAAAGCAATCAAGAAACAAAGTGAGTCAAATCTACAAGGAGTAACTCAACAAGATCATCACCTTCCAATTGATAGACAAGATCCTATTTTGAAATATAAGATCTGTAAATACTCAGGAATTGTTTGAGAAACTCATAGATCTTAAAAGAATACATGGGTATGCATACATAGCCCTATTTGAACCATTTCAGGGGCCTCAAGAATTGGATAATTATAGAAGAAGGCCAGGCATAGATCATGCTACATTCAATACCTCAGCTAAAACCTGAATTTTCTGAAACAAAGAATGGGATGTGTTGTATATAGTGACACTATTCAACAATTGTCACTCAAATTTAAAGATAGGAGTACCCAACTCAAATTTGTGAAAATAGCAGTCTATGTAAGATATAGTATGCTGAAAAGGCTTGAATTATGGGACAATATGGAGTATATGTCTGAAGAAATTACCTCTCCATGGATAATAGAAGGAGATTTCAATGCCATCTTTCATGAGGAAAAGAAGCTAGGTGGTCTACATGTTACAAATCAAGAAATAGTAAATTTTGCACAGTGTCTTAGTGCCTGCAATTTAATGGAGATAGAGTTCTTTGGGAGTGCTTATACATGGTGGAGTGGAAGACTGGAAGAAAAATGTATTTTAAGAGATTAGATAGGGTGGTAGTAAATCAAGACTTTTTACAACTTTTTTCGAACAGTGAAGTATATCATTTGGGTAGACAAGGTTCAGATCATTCATCTCTTCATGTTATCTACAAAAATGATTCCTTAATTTTTGGTTGAATCACCCAAAATTTAAAGAACTTGTACAAAAAAGTTAGAAGGTAGCTGTTGAGGACAGTCCTTTTTATGTAGTGCAACAAAAACTGAAAGACTAAGAAGAGTACTGGTGAAGCGAAGCAAAGATACATATGGTAATTTTTTAAAAAAAATTGCTACTTTGAAAAATATTGCTAAAATGAAGGAAACACAACTGAAAATACATCCAATAGAGGAGAATAAGAGGGAACTAAAAGAAGCAGAAGAAGCTTTAAAGCAATATAATAGGATGGAGGAGGAGGAATATTGGAAGCAAAAGGTCGGTATGCAATGGTTCAAAGATGGTGACAAAAATATCAAATTCTTCCATTTCTTTATTAAAGAAAGAAGAATAAAATTGAGAATTAATGAGATTAGGGATAATTAGGGGATGATGTGGCATGAGGCAGAAGATATTGGAAAGGCAGCAGTTACAGGTTTAACAAAATAGAAGAGGGGAGAACTGATGATTTTTCAATGCTGGAGGTTGTACCTAAAGTGATTTCAGAAGATCAGAATCAACACATGATAAGACCCCCAACACATAAAGAAGTTAAATAAGTGATTTTTGGCATGAGTAAGGAAACTTCTAGTGGATAAGATGGTTTTTCTGGAGCTTTTTTCCACGCTTGCTGGGATATAATCAAAGAGGACATCATAAGGATGGTGGAGGCTAATCTATATTAATTAGTACTCTATCATGGTGAATGGAAAAGTCTTTAGCTTTTTCAATTGATCAAGAGGACTAAAGCAAGAAGACCCACTGTCACCATCATTATTTATCATTGTAGCAGAATTATTAGCAAGAAACTTGAATTCTTTGAATGAAGATGCAGATTTTAAAGGGTATGGTTTACCTAAGTGGAGTAGGAAAACCCACCACCTATCATATGCGGATGATACTATTCTATTTTGTTCGAGTCACAGAAAATCAATGAAAAAGATGATGGAGGTTCTAAAGAGGTATAAATTTATTCTAGGCCAGATGATCAACTTAGCAAAAAGTTATGTTTATCTGTATGATAAAGTTCCATATGCAATCTGTCATAAAGTGAAGAGACTTACTGGTATTGCACAAGAAACTTTTTCATTTATATATTTAGGTTGTCCAATATTTTATGGGAGAAGAAAAATAATTTATTTTGAAGATTTGCTCAAAAGGTAGCCAAAAGGGTAATGGGATGGCAGAATAAGCTACTTACTTTTGTAGGAAGATATATTTTGATAATGCATGTTCTACAATCAGTGCCCATATATTTACTATCTGTCATGACTCACCGAAAAGGGATCATGAATAGTTAAAAAAATTTCTCTAAATTCTTTTAGGGAAGCAGTGGAGAAATAAAAGAAAAATATTGGGTTGCTTGGGATAAGTTATATTATCCAAAAGAGAAGGGTGATTTGCATTTTATATCCTTATATGATGTAGCAACAACATTATTTACAAAGTTATGGTGAATTTTTACAACATCCACTACAGCATTATGAGGGGAGTTCATGTGGAATAAATATTGTAAGAAATGGCACCCAGTTATGACTACTTCTATTGGAGGGTCTCATGTCTAGAGAAGATTGACTTAGATTAAGGAAGATGTGGAGCATTATATCTAGTGGCAATTAAAATCAGGGGAATTAAATTTTTAGGGACATTATACTACTTAGAAGATGATAGGATTGGAGAAGAAGAGATAGAGGTACAGGAGTTTATTGTGGACAACCAGTGGGATAAGCAAAAATTACTATTATATATTTCAGAAGAAATGACTGAATATATAATAAGTAATATTTCGCCCCACCTAACCATTGAGCAATCAAATAGGGCACATTGGATGGCACAAGCAAATGGGATTTTTTCTGTCAAATCTGCATGAGATATAATTAGAAAGGAAAGACCAAAAGAAGAGTATCAGGTTAGAATATGAAATAAAGGATTGCTTTTCAAAATAAATTTCTTTTTATGGGGGGCTTAAAAAGGAAGGATTACCACAGACGATAACCTCAAGAGAATGAAAATTAATATTGTTTCTAGATGTTGGTGTTGTGATACACAACAGATAGAAATAATGTTATATTTATTCTTAACTGCCCCTGTTGCTAGAAAATTTTGGAAATTTTTTGCTTCTACTATTGGTATACAGGTGAATGAAAGAAATAATATGTAAAATTATAAAAAATTGGTGGTATATGACTGCCAACAGCAGATTACAGTATGCATACAAAGGAATCCCAGCAATTATTATTTGGATACTGTGGAAGAGAAGGAACAAGCTTAAACATGGAGGACAGGTTCAATTTGAGACTTATATAACAGGTTACTGATACAAGCAACATGTTGATAAGGTGTAAATACCCATAAATGGATATAAAAGGCAAGAACTGGATAGAGATGTTGAGAATTTTGGGTGAAAAATCAAAACTATACCGTTGCTTAGAATATTGGAGACCACCAGAAGAAGGCATACTTAGATGCAATATAGATGGGGCAAGTAGAGTTAACCCAAGGAAAAGTGCCTATGGGATATGCTTTAGAAATTAGGAAGAAAATCTAATCTATGCCCAAATAAAGCAATTGAAATTACTACAAATATTAAGGCAGAAACTAAAGCAATAAGAATGGCACTTAAAATTTGTTCAGAAAAGGAATGGCAGAGGGTTGTCATTGAGACTGATTCAAGGACAACCATGAAGATAATACATAAAAAGTGAAAATATCCTTGGGAACTAATAGAAGAAATTGAAGAAATGGAGAAGTATATACAATAGTTAAATGCATCTATACAACATATTTTTAGAGAGGGCAATCAGATGGCAAATTTTTTAGCTAGTAGAGCATTTATAAGTGAAGAAAATATGTCTTTCACACATTCAAAGAATTACCCATAGAGAGATCGAATTATCAATAGTGACAAATCACACATTCCATATGTAAGAATCAAAACAAAGGAAATTAAACATGCAGATAATTGAAGCAGGCAAACAGAAGGTAAATTACATTATACTAGTCACGAACATAGATGTTACATGCAAACAGATACTATCACTATTTACATATGGCTGTAGAGGCATTTACAGTGCTGCCTGAGAGGCTGTATTGCAGAGTTTAACAATATATATCCTAAAAGGATGACAAAAATCAGCCATCAAAAATGCCTACGGAGTACAAAAAATAGAATTACCAACAAAGAGCACTAGCTGGGTGAAACATTGAAGTCATTAGGATCTATCACTTTACAAGCTCCACTGAGAACAGCGAGAAAACTAGTCAAAGTGAATTTAACGACCTCATAAAACAAGCTAAGGAGGTTTATCTGAGCCCGATGAACAAGTTGAATTTGAGCTTCCACAAGAAGACACATACAAAAGCACGAATTTTTCATATAGAGAACTCATAGATCTGGAGATTAATCGACATAATAATGGCAAGAAAAGGGAGAAAATAACATGGCTATCAACAGAAATAGCTTACCCATGCGTATATGCTGACGGAATGAAAGAAAGAAAGCGCTTGGTGGAAGGATACTGTTAGAAAAGAGCAAGAGAAGAAGAAGAGTCAACTAGAGATTCATGGTGGATATACAAGGCAGTGAGAAATGTTGATGAAAGTGAAAGGAGACAAGGTGTTAATGACAGTTAGAAGATATTTCTGACTTTTAGAATAGCAGGTCGGGTCGGTGGGCTGGATCAGATCAGTAGATATAGGCTTTTCTTTTTGTTAATTATCAACTTTATGTTCCTTTTCTTTTAAGTTAAAAAAATAATTATTTTTGACTAAAACAAAAGAATGCATATATAATGAGTTTATAACACCATTTTTATGTATTAACATATAAACTAATTTAAATAGTTCTTGAATGACTGAAATTCGAGTATAATATTTTTTGACATTATTAATAAAAAAATAAATATAAATGACGATGGTCATACATTTTAAATTCAATATATTAAATATATTATATCGTATTTCAATACATGCGATGAATATATTTTTGAATATAATAATATATTTTAGCACCTTTAATAAGAGAAAAAAATAAAACATAACTATAATACATTTTGGAGTCAACATATTATATATATTATAAGCATGTTTCAGTGCATGTAGAGAATATATAACTAAAAAAGGTTTAGAAGAAATGTGTCATAGTATTACGTACGAATTTTTAATATTCTAATATTATTTAACTTAACTTATATTATAAGAAATGTATTATATTTGTTAGAGCAATAATAATCGAATTCAAAAAAAATGGATAAAATTAAATTAAAATTATATTATAAATATTGGTTCATATTTAATATAATTTTAATACAACTGTAATACAATTTTTATGAATTGTAATCTACAAATTAATTAATTATTTTTAATTTAAAATTTAATTAATGAAACGATGTTCTTACTATTCTTTAAACTAAAAGATTTATTTTATGTAAATACATATATAATACATCGACACAATTTTAATATATTAAATATAGAAACTAATTTAAATAATTTTTAAATATTTAAAATTCTAATATAATATTTTCTGACATCATTAATAAAAATAATTAAATAAAACTACAATTGTAATACATTTTGAATTCAATACTTCATACGTATTATAAACATGTTTTGATGCA
>JAOTQJ010175910.1:35243-65837 GCA_025642045.1 Solanum sejunctum | reverse complement strand
AAGTTGCGAGCTTGTGCGTTGGACTTTAAAGGTAGTTGGGTGGACCATTTGCCACTTATTGAGTTTGCCTATAACAACAGTTACCATGCGAGTATCAAAATAGCACCTTATGAAGCTTTGTATGGAAGGAAATGTATATCACCAATTGGATGGTTTGAAGTGGGTGAAACCATCTTACTTGGGCCAGATCTGGTACAACAAACCATAGAAAAAGTTAAAGTAATGCAGCAATGACTAGAAACAACCAAAAATTGTCATAAATCATATGCGGATACCAGGAGAAGAGGTTTAGAATTTTCAGTAGGTGACTGGGTATTCTTAAAGGTGTCCCCAATGAAAGGAGTTATGAGATTTGGTAAGAAGGGAAAATTGAGTCCACATTACATAGGGCCATATCAGATTATTATGAAGGTTGGGCAAGTTGCATATGAACTAGAGCTACCCCAGGAGCATTATATGGTTCATGCAATATTTCATGTTTCAATGCTTCGAAAATGCATAGGTGACCCATCCCGTATAACTCCTATTGAGGATGTACAGATTACAGAAGATCTCACCTATGAAGTGATACCTATTGCTATTGTAGATCGTCAAGTTAAGAAGATAAGGAACAAAGAAATAGCTTCAGTTAAAGTACTTTGGAGGAAGCAGCAAACGGAAGAGATAATGTGGGAAGCTGAGGATGCAATGAAATTGAAAAACCCTTACTTATTTAAAGATAAAGTGGAAATCCAACATGAAGAATTGAGACACTAATAGGTACGTGTTATTGAATGTTGAATGTGTTGTCTAATAGTTTGTATAAGTAAAGATTTAAACTTGGTTACGCTATCTAGTTATGCTAACATTCGAGAAAAAATGTTCCTAAGGGGGGGAGGATGTAACACCCCACACCTTATAATATTGAAACGACTCAAATGAAACATAACATGATTTGGACCAATTGACGCTAAATTTTAAAAGTGCTTCAATCTCGTATTAATGGGTTGTATGTGTGTCTAACGCTTAAGGGGATCGAGGGTATACATGTTTTGTGGTGAATTAAGGAAATTATGGCCTTAAATAGAGTAAAATAATTGAGTTGCTTGCAGGACTTAGAAGCTAGCAGGTGAGTCACCTACTTGCTTAGCTCAAAATCGCAAACTAAACGGAGATGAGGCTCGACGTCGAAATTGTCCAAGTTCGATTATGAATAAAATCTGTGTTTTAATGGTGTAACTTTCACACATGTTTTAGAATCATAAATGGACTATATATTAAGACCAATAGAGGTATTAAAAAGGTCCCAAAGACAATACAAAACACTTAGCAAATTGGGCCCAAACCTTAGTAAGCGAAAGCTGAAAATTTGGCAGCCCAAGTCCATCAAGTTGGTGCTCCAAAAAGGCCCAACTTTGAGGGTCAAGCTGGTGGTTAAGCTACCTGATTATGTGTGGTATATGTTGGTCAAGACGGCAAGAGCTATTCGGCATAATATCCACATAAAAAGGGCTCCAAAGTTGCTCCACAAGTTATAGTTCACTTAAACACCAAAAAAAAAAACAAACAGATTGCTCTCTCTACTTTCTCTCAACTTTTATCAACCTTGTGAAGCATCCAAACGACTTATTTAGGGCTCTTAAGGAGACTATACACCTTTAAGGCAAAGGTAAGTAATTATAGTTGTGTGTTTAGTATAGTTTTATCATGAAAAACACAAAATAGATGCTAGTTGTGCTGCTGAAATTTGTTGGACAGATTCTGTGCAGAAAGTTGCTGCACCTTTTGATTTTGTTTTGATGATTTCTCGATGGTTTTTAAGTTATATTATGAATAGAACTTGTTTCTGTTAACATGGTTTGAGTTATAATCATCACCCTAAGGTTGCTGCCCTAGTTTTAGTTTCATTTGACAAGCGCATTTTATCCAGTTATTTTAAGCGTCATGTTGATTGTAACTTACGGGCTGTTGTGTGTGAAGCTTATAGCTCACGTCCTTCATGACTTCTTAATTGATGTCATAGGAATGTTTTTGGTCTGTATATATGTGTAAATGTTGCTGGAACAATTTGGTTAAAGTTGGTATAGATTTGGAGTTGTCAATGTTGAAATGTAGCGAAGGAAGGTAACGTTATGCTGTCCGTTTTTAGATTGTGTGGAATTGCTATGTGTTGAACTTTGTGGGTTGTTGTAAGACTTTCAAGAGGCTGAAACAATATGTCTATGACATATAAATGAGAATTGTTTTTCAAAAATACGGTTATAAGTGAAAAGGTTGAGCAAAATGCCTTGACGTCGCTAATTAAAAGCTTGCTGCATGTGTATTGTTTTCTTATGTGATTGGAATGCCAAGGTGTGTCTATTGGCTATTAATGTTAGTGTTATCCTATATTATGTTGTAGATAAGTGTTTGGAGAAATGTAAGGTTATTTTGAGATAGTAACGAGGTCATACAACGAGGTATGTAAGGTTACTTGATTTCGTAACACTTGGCATGAAATATAGATCTATCCTTGGTACATAAAGGCATTCACCAAATCCGACAAAATTATTAACCATGTCTCTACTTATAGTATCTTCAAACCTGCCTAGATACTTTGACACCAAGTTACATGAGTTCCTGCTACAAAATAAAGTTCACAAGATATTCCAATTCATATGCATTTTATTATTTACGTATGTACTCTTTTCTCAGTCATGTTGTCCTGTGTGATTATAAACATGTCACATGTTATGTATACAATCTTACAGCTCTAATATTATGGCCACCAAAAGAACCATCTCAAAGGTATTGAAAGATACGGTATACAGTTTTGATGGGTGGTAGCCCGAGGGGGTTCATTACGAACCTGGCATAGGGATGATCCCGATACAGTATTATGGGTGGTAGCCCGAGGGGGGTCATAGAAAACCTGGCATAGGGATGATCTCAATACAATTAGCACTGATCAGTTGGTTATATGATTACAGCTATGAACGGATTTTACAATACAAATTTTACAGTAAAGATAAAGTGACATAAAGGACGTAAAGTACATGATTCCACAACATAACTAAGGGTGTTACGTGATCTTCCACAGATGAATGGTTTTATTTGCGTTGTTGCTTTATATACAGTATATCTTGCCTTACATACTGAATACATTATCCTGTACTAACGTCCCTTATAGGGGACCTACATTTCGTGCTGTAGGTACAGGTGCTAGTAGATCTCCCTAGTAGGAGTACACGATATTCAGTTGCTTTGGGGCTTTGTACATGTCTAGAGCTTACATATTTTTATTGCATAATTTGCTGAGGCGGGGCCTGTCCTGACCTTTGTTAGATGTTTTTTTCTTTATTTAGAGGCTTTGTAGACTGTGTAAATCATGGTGAAGTCATGTCTCGCACTTTAGACAACATGGACCCAACGGCCTAGTCGTATGCATTTCCTTTTGGCTTGTTATCACTATTTATCTACTTAAAGGCATGTCTAACACAAAAACTCCTTATAATTTGTACAGAATGCATATAGCTACAGGTTAGTTCTCCCAAGCCTTATCGGCAAAGGGTGCCAGTCCACCATACAGGACTTTATGGCGTGACAATAAGGTTTCTTCCCTGGTTTTGTTTCACTTAACGAGTTTTACTATGCTATCTTAAGTGTGATTTTGATTAGGACTTGGGGGCTGATGGATAGAAGGTTATTGTCTCACGTCCTTCATGACTACTTTGGTGCTATTTTAGGACTGTTTTAAGGTTATTTTTATGTATAGATATGTTGAGGACAGTTTGGTTAAAGTCCGACATAACTATTAACTGTGCCTCAACTCTTTCATATTTTCATATTCTCCCATACATAGTCATCTTTAAATTTGCATACATACTTGGATACCAAGTTACATCGATTCTTGTTGCTAAATAAAGTTCAGGAGTTATTTCATCTCATACGCATTTCATTAGTTATGTAATGTACTCTTTTCATTATTGTATTGCCTTGTATGATTATTTACATGTCACATGCTACATATATAGACCTACATCTCCAAATTATGACCACCAAACGAATAATCTCAAAAGTAATTGAAAGATAAAATATATTGTTTATTGATAGGTGGTAACCTGAAAGGTCGAAGAATCACCTAGCTAGGGTCGATCCAATCATGGGGGGTAGCCCAAGGGGTGAAAGGAAGAGCCTAGTTAGGGCCAATCCTAATATAGATTTACCACTGATCAGCTGGTCATTTGTATTACATGTTATGCACAAATCATATAGTAAAGGTAAAGTAATAAAAAAAAACATAAAGTACATGATCCCACAATATAACTAAAGGTGGTCTCTTATCCTACACCAGTGTATAGTTTCATTTGAGTTGTTACTTCATATATAGTATTTCCTGCCTTACATATTTAGTACATTATCTCGTATTGACATTCCTTATGGGAGACTTGCATTTCATGCTGAAGTTACAGGTGCTAGTAGCGCTCCCCAGTAAGAGTATAGGATATCTAGCTATTGTTACCAAGCTCTAGGTTGTTTTTTGTGTATCTAGAGCTTATATTTTTATATTGTATAGTTAGTCGAGGCGAGGCCTGTACCAACCCTTATCAGATACTTTTGCTTATCTAGAGGCTTTGTAGACTATGTAAATTAAAGTCTAGTCATGTCTCATACTTTAGACAATGTGGCACCAACAACCTAGCCAAATGTATTTTCTTTTGGCTTGTTATTACTATTTACTTTATTAAAGTCATGTTGAATGAAGAAATCCCTTATAATATGTATAGAAAGTGCATAGATACAGGTTGTTTCTCCTAAACCTTATCGGCAATGAGTGCCAGAGCGAGTCATTCTAGGGAATCAGAGCGAGTCATTCTAGGGAATCTACAATGTTGTGTCTATGTAGAGTCTTATTTATAAATGTATTATGCACCTTATTTATAAGTAGGAGGCTACGTGGCATTTAGGAGTTGTTACTTTCTTTTCAATCTTTAGATTGTACATAGAGCTAAGTGTAATAGGTGGATAGTGTATAACCCCTAAATTGTTTTGTACAACAAGTATGCTAGAAACCAGGAAAAACAAAGGCAAAGAGAAGGAAGTATAAGTGGTGGTTGGTATACCCAGTCAGGTGAGACAACAAAATGAGGCTCAAGATGATTCTCCGTCACAGATATCTCTAACTCCTCCAGATGTTAATGAACCAGAAAGTAGTGAAATTCCCCCATAACCACCAATCAATGCAAAAATATAGGATCTGAGAAATGCAGTCCAACTATTGACTCGTATAGCTGAAGGCCAAGGTCAAGGACATGAAGGTCCAGTTATAGGTGCAGGTGGTGCGAATAGGGTCACTAGCATGAGGATACGTGACTTCCTTAATTTGGACCCTCTATCCTTCACTGGGTCAACCCTAATAAAGATTCACAAGACTTTATTAGTCAGATTCAATGCACTTTAGATGTTATGCATGTGAGTGGTACAAAAGTTGTCGAGTTAGCGACATATAGGTTGAAGGTTGTGGCTATATTGTGGTATGAAGCTTGGAAGCAATCTAAGGGTATAGATGTACCTCTAACTACCTGGAATAAGTTCAAAGAGACATTTCTTGATCGTTACTTGCCATTAGAGATCCGAGAGGCCCGTGCAGATCCATTCTTGAACCTCGACCAAGGGAATATGAACGTGAGGGAGTATAGCCTTTAATTTAATTCCCTGGCCAGGTATGCTCCTAATGCAATTGCTACTCTGGCAGATAGAATTCATCGATATGTGGATAGATTGGATACGTATCTAGTCAAATACTGTAACATTGCTTCCTTGAACAAAGACATGGACATAACAAGAATGCAAGCTTTTGAACAAAAAATTAGAGAATCAGAGGCAAAGGAGAAGGATACAAGAGTTAGAAAGGGCACAGTCCAAGAGGGCCAGGTCTACAGGGTAGTTTACACTACACCATCCCAAGGTGATGTTTGGGCCTCAATTTTCTAATAGACCTCCTAGGCCATCCTCCTCCTACTCTATAGTTAGTGATCCACCACAACTTCAAGGGTCTAGGAGTAATTAGTTTTGTCCAAGAAGTGAAGGGCAAGGCTCACAGATAATGCGATATTCAACAGGCCAGCAAATGACTTCTACCTAGCCATGTAAATAGTGTGGAAGAAGTCATTCAAGTATATGTTATGTTGGGAAAGATGCTTATTATTGGTGTGGTGCACCAGGGCAAATGATGAGAGATTGCCCGAGGAGGTGTATGTGTGATATAGCACAATCAGCTGGGTCAGGTGTTGCATCATCATAATTAGTTCCTCCATTAGGTAGGGGTCAATAAGCACTTACGGGTCATGGTAGAGGTGTAAGAGGGGAAGCTATCTCTAGCGGAGTCCAGAATCGCATTTATGCTCTGGGCAGTCTACAAACTTTATAAGCTTCACCCGATGTGGTCATAGGTACATTTTCCATTTTTTCACATAATGTATATACATTAATTAACCCTGGTTCTAAACTATCATACATTACCCCACTAGTCGCTACGAAGCTTAAGAGAATAACCAAATTATTAAACAAACCATTTGAAGTGTCCACACCAACCGGTGAATCTATTATGGCTAGAAGGATTTATTATGACTGTGTAGTAACTATTTGTGACCGTGATATATTAGCTGACCTTACTGAGATAGAAATGGTGGAATTTCATATTATAATGGGTATGGATTGGTTAGTTTCCTGTTATGCCATCGTGGATTGCCAAACTAAGAGAGTGTACTTCACTTTCTATATGAGGCTGTTCTTGAATGGAAAGCCAATATTGGGACACCAAAGGGTAAGTTTATCTCTTATTTTAAGGAAAGAAAGATGATATCTAAGGTGTATATATGTCATTTAGTAAGAGTAAGGGATATGGAGGTAGAATCGCCAACTCTTCAGTCAGTTCCAGTAGTGAATGAATTTTTTTAATATATTACTTGAAGAACTTCCAGACTTACCTCCAGAACGAGAAGTAGATTTTGGTATTGACTTACTTCCAGGAACTCAACCTATTTCCATCCCTCCATATAGAATGGTCCCAGTAGATTTGCGTGAATTAAAACAACAGTTAAAAGACTTATTGGAGAAGGGTTTGATAAGACCTAGTATGCCCACTTGGGGTGTACCAGTGTTATTTGTACATAAAAAGGATGGCACCTTGAGAATGTGTATTGACTATTGACAATTGAATAGGGTGACAACTAATAATAAATACCCTCTCCCCAGTATTGATGATTTATTTGATCAGCTACAGGGCACCAAATGCTTTTCAAAAATTGATTTGAGTTCAGGGTGTCACCAAGTGAGGGTGCAGAAGAAAGATATATCTAAGACTACTTTCAGAACATGCTATGGTCACTTTGAATTTCTTGTTATGTTATTTCGGCTAATGAATGCATCAACAGTTTTGATGGATTTGATGAAAACGGTATTCAAGCCCATTCTTGGATGTGTTCGTGATAGTATTTATTGATGATATTTTGGTATATTAAAGATCAGAAGAAGACCATGTAAATCACTTACGACAAGCATTACAGGTTCTTCGTGATCGATAGTTGTATGTCAAATTTTCTAAATGTGAACTTTGGCTAAAATCAGTGGCATTCTTGGGTCATATTGTACCTAATAAGGGAATAAGAGTTGATTCACAAAAGATGGAGGCAGTGAAATATTGGCCAAGGCCAACGATACCCATGGAAGTTCAGAGCTTCCTATGGTTGGTAGGTTATTACAGAAGGTTTGTTGAAGGTTTTTCTTCTATTTTTGCACCTCTAACAAAGTTGACACATCAGGAACCAAGTTCCGATGGAATGATGTATGTAAAATAAGCTTCCAAGAGCTGAAAAATAAGCTAACTTCTGCACCTGTGCTAGTACTTTTAGAAGGCACCGAGGGGTATCCAGTGTGTTATGCTGCTTCAGGAATTGGCTTAGGGTGTGTACTAATACAACATGGTAGGGTAATTGCTTATGCATCTAGACAACTATGACCACATGAGAAAAACTACCCAACTCATGATCTTGAGCTAGCTGCAGTTGTGTTTGCTCTGAAAATATGGCGCCACTATTTGTATGGGGTTCACGTTGATAGATATACTGATTGTAAGAGCCTACAGTACATCTTTAAGCGGACAGGCCTAAACTTAAGACAATAGAGATGGCTAGAACTAATAAAAGATTGTGACGTTAATATACTTTACCACCCAAGGAAAGCAAATGTAGTAGCCGATGCTCTAAGTCATAAGGAAATCATAAATATTAGTGATCAGGCCATGGTAAGTCAAGGGGTAGCTAAGGATATATGACAACTAGATAGTTTGGGAGTTCGCCTTCTTGAAACTTCAGAAGAAGAGGTTGTTGTGCATAATGCTGTGGAGTCTTCATTGGTAATGGAGGTGAAAGAAAATAGCTCGAGGATCCTGTTTTATGATGACTTAAAGTCAAGGTGAGTTAGGGTATCATAAATGGCTTTGAGCTTACACAAAATGGAGTACTTTATTGCCAAAATAGATTATATTTGCCTAATATTAATGGACTAAGAAAGAGGATAATAGAAGAAGCCCATCATTCCAGATATTCTATCCATCCAAGATCAACTAAGATGTATCATGACCTGAATGGAATGTTTTGAAGGGGAGGTATGAAAAAGGACTTTGCAGAACTTGTGGCTCAATGTCCAAATTACTAATAAATGAAAGTTGAACACCAAAACCCAGGAGGTTATATGCAATGTATAGAGATTCCAATATGGAAGTGGGATATGATCAATATGGATTTTATTATCGGGTTGCCTCACTTATTTCAGAAGTTTGACTCCTTATGGGTAATAGTTGACAGACTTAAAAATTCAGCACAACTCTTACCAGTCAGGAGTGATTATACAGCTGAAGAGTATGCCAAGTTATACCTCAAAGAGATAGTCAGGCTACATGGAGTCCCAATATCCATTATATCTGATTGGGGGGCTCAATTCACTGCAAAGTTTTGAAATTCCTTCCAAAGGAGTTTAGGGACACAAGTGATTTGAGTACAACATTCCACCTTCAGACAGACGCTCAAGCTGAGTGCACTATTTAAACACTTGAAGATATGTTGTGAGCTTGTGTATTGGACTTTAAAGGTAGTTGGGTGGACCTGTTGCCACTTATTGAACTTGCCTATAATAATATCTACCAGTCGAGTATCAACATGGTACCTTATAAAGTTTTGTATGGAATGAAGTATAGGTCGCCAATTGGATGGTTTGAAGTGGGTGAAACTGCCTTGCTTGGGCTAGATTTAGTACAACAAGCCATGGAGAAAGTTAGGGTAATACAACAATAGCTAGAACCAACCCAAAGCTATCACAAATCATATGCGGATTTTAAGAGGAGAGGACTGGAATTTTCAGTAGTGGATTGGGTATTTTTAAAGGTGCCTCCAATGAAAGGGGTTATGATGTTTGGTAAGAAAGGAAAACTGAGCCCACGTTACATAGGGCTATATCAGATTATTAAGAAGTTCGGGTAGGTTG
The DNA here is from genome assembly GCA_025642045.1 of Solanum sejunctum. NCBI lineage: Eukaryota > Viridiplantae > Streptophyta > Magnoliopsida > Solanales > Solanaceae > Solanum > Solanum sejunctum. The sequence continues at coordinate 56,336 of JAOTQJ010175910.1, read as the reverse complement.
CGTATGAACTAAAGCTACCCCAAGAGCTTTCAATGGTTCATCTAGTTTTTCATGTCTTAATGCTTCGAAATGCATAGGTGACCCATCCCGTATCACTCCTATTAAAGATGTGCAAGTTATAGAAGATATCAGATATGAAGAGGTACCTATTGTTATTCTAGATCGTAAAGTTAAGAAGCTAACAAATAAAGAAATAGCTTCAGTAAAAGTACTTTGGAGAAACCACCAAGCAGAAGAGATAACTTAGGAGGCCGAGGACGTGATGAGATCAAAATACCCTTTTTATTTAAAGCTGAAGAGGAGTTCAACATATAGAATTGGGACACTAATAGGTACACGTGATTGAATACTTAGTATGTTATCAAAAGTTTATGTAAGTAAAGGTATAAACTTGGTTAAGTTACCCAATTGTGCTAATATTCAAGGATGAATATTCCTAAGGTGGAGGGAAAAATATAAAACCCCACATTTTATAGTACTAGTACTATGCAAATGACATGTGATATGGCTTTTCAAATTAGCACAAATTTTTAAAAAGGCTTGATTAGAGGGTGACATGTATGTCTAACGCTGAAGAGAGTCGATTGTAAATAAGTTTTAGGTCAAATTACGGAGATCATAAACTTAGATAAGGTAAAAGAAGTTAGGTTCTTGTAGAACGTTGGAAGCTAGCAAGTGAGTTACCTACATGATTAGCTTAAATATGCTAGCTAAACGGAGACGAGACCCGATGCCAAATCTGTCTAAGTCCGATAATGAATAAAGTTTGTGTTGAGAGTGTAACTTTAGCCTATGTTTACCATCATAAATGGAAAATACTTACAGCCCATGATGAATAATAAAAGAACCTAAGTACATCACAATCCTTTTGACTAATTCGGCCCAAACTAAGTGAAGAGAAATTAGGAAAAATGGGCAGCCAAGGCCCATCAATTTTGAGATCCATTTAAGCCTAAGTGAGGGGCTCAAGTTGTTGTATCACCAACTTACTAATATGTGTTGATATATAGTCAAACGCTCAGGAGAAATTCAGCCAAAAGAGTCCCTTTAAACGGGCTTAAAAACAATCCCTTAAGTGATTTCACTTTGGAATAATTTTTAGCTTTCCTAAAGACTCTTTTTTCCCTTTACTTCACTTCACAAGGCAGCCCATAAAACCCTCTAGGGTTCTTGAAGGAAATGTGAATCTTAAAGGATAAGGTAAGTTGAAATATCCATGTATTAGTTATACTTATCCCTTGACAAACATGAAGTATATGCTAGTTATACTTGTGAACAAAGGTCGGACAACATGTTCTTAGAAAGTTATTGCACACTTGCCTTTTGTTTTGGTGACTTATCTATGGTTTGTAGGCTGGATAATGAAGAAAGATTGTTGTTCCTAATATGGTGTAAGTTATAGATATTAATCTGAGGTTTTTGCCCTGATTTTGTTTCACTTAACAATGAGTTATATTATGCTATCTTAAGTGTGATTTTGATTGGGACTTGGGGGCTGCTTGATGGAAGGCTATTGCCTCACATCCTTCATGACTACTTTGGTGTTGTTATGGGACTGTTTTAAGGCTATTTTTATGTATAGATATGTTGAGTATAGTTTTATTAATGTCCGTATAGTTTTGAATTTTTGACGTCAAGATATAGGAAAATGGCATAAGGTTGTGCTACCTGATTGCATGTCGTGTGAAGTTGGTGTGTGCTGTGAATTGTGGACTATTTCCAATATGTTATGAATCTAAAATATGTTATATACACCAAGTATATAGAATGTATAATAGACCCATATGCTTAGGGGTGGAAGGGATGAAATAGCATCATTGGGTCGATGCTTACGAGTTGTTGCCCCAAAGTTTATTCTTACATTAGATTGGACTACCAAAAAGTGTTTCTTAGCTGATACTAGTGTCATTGCCTATCTATTGTAGATAAATATTTGAGGTAAAAGGAGGCTACTTAGAGGTAATAATTAGGTCATATATCGAAGTATGTAAGGCTACTCAATTTCATATTACTTGGCATGACATCTAGATTCTTCCTTGGCACATAAAGATACTTACCAACTCTAAACAACTATTCACCATGTCTCAAGTCTTTCATATGTTCATATTCTCCCATATATAGTCACCTTTAAATCTGCATATATACTTGGATACCAAGTTACATAGGTTCTTGTTGGTAAATAAAGTTCACGAGTTGTTTCATCTCATACACATTTCATTAGTTGTGTAATGTAAATTTTTCATTGTCATATTGCATTGTATGATTATTTACATGTCATATGTTATATCTACAGACCTACAGCTCTAATATTATGAACACTAAAAGAATAATCTCAAAAGTAATTAAAAGATAAAGTATATTGTTTATTAATGGGTAGTAACCCGAGGGGTGGAAGAATCACCTAGCCAGGTTCAATCCTATTACGGGAGGTAGCCCAAGGGGTGAAAGGAAGAGCCTAGTCAGGGCCGATGCCGATATAGATTTACTACTTATAAGCTATTTGTATTACATGTTATGTACAGATTATATAGTAAAGGTAAAATAATAAAAAGAACATAAAAGTACATGGTCCCACAGTATAACTAAAGATGGTCTCTTATCCTACACCAGTGCATAGTTTCATTTGAGTTGTTATGTCATATATAGTATTTCCTACCTTATATATTCAGTATATTATCACGTACTGACATCCTTTATAAGGTACCTGCATTTCATGTTGCAGGTATAGGTACTAGTAGCGCTTCTTAGTAGGAGTACAGGATATTCAGCTGTTGTTACCAAGCTCCAGGTTGCTTCAGAGCTTTGTGTGTCTAGAGCTTATATTTTTGTATTATATAGTTAGTTGAGGCAGGGCCTGTCCTGAACCTTATCAAATACTTTTGCTTATCTAGAGGCTTTGTAGACTATGTAAATTAAAGTCTAGTCATGTCTCATACTTTAGAGAACGTGGCCCCAATAACCTAGCCATATGCATTTTCTTTTGGCTTGTTATTACTGCTTACTTTCCTAAAGGCATGTTAAATGAAGAAATTCCTTATAATATGTATAGAAAGCACATAGATACAGGTTGGTTCTATCGAGCTTTTTCGACAATAGGTGCTAGTCTGCCTTAATAGGACTTCGGGCGTGATAGATAACCAGTCCATACTCAATACCACATCAAAGTCTACTATATCTAATATCAAATCAATAATAGTATCCTCCCATAAAGTTACAAAACAATCCTGATACACCTGAGTTACCACAAATGATTCACCTACCGAGGTGGAAGAACAAATAGACTCGACAAGTGGCTCATATATAATGTCAATATCTGAAGCAATATAAGCCAACACATATGAATTAGTTAAGCTTAACTGTGGGCTTCGCCTCGACTCTATTTGGGATAACATAATAAACTTGATGGCCACCACTAGTCTGTGGGCCTCTACAAGCTCCACCTCTCACTATGCCACAACTTTTTCTAGTACCTTCTCTTATGTCTGGACAGGTGTCTCTAGTTGCAAGTGTTGGGGCTAGACGGGCTGGCTGGGGTCCTAAAGTCTAGGCAGGAAATGCATGATATGGACAATGATTGGCAAAGTGCCAACCTCATCAAAAATATAACAAGCCTTAAGGTCTCACTCCTGAGATGACTATGTCGAAGAACTCCATATCTAGCTAAACTAAGAGAGCTATCATGGCCTATCTAAGTAAGCCTGGACTTATCAACACTATTAGTTGCTTGAAGGACTGCCTGAACTGCCCAACCCTTGTGGCCCTGCCTCTAAAACTCTTTATCCCATGGAGGGTGTCCACGAAACTGGCCATGCTAATGAAATCTCTTCCCACCACTTTGTTTGTCAAGCCTGATTCGCTCTATCATGCGATCGTGATCCACTACACTTTGAAAGGTTCCTCAAGCCAAAACCAATAAGGTAATAGCCTTTTGGAGATACACTAAGAATTGCGTCGCCCAAGTTGCAGCTCCTTTTAGAGGATAAAGCGGTCACAATCAAGAAATAGAACCTAACAAAGGTTAGGGTCGAACCCACAAGGAATACATAGACTCAAAAGAAATCAATAATCGCAATTCGGATGGTTAACCAACTTACTTCCTAACAAGGGGATGTTTTGCAATAATCAATAGAAAATAAAACTAAACTAATTAACATAAGAGAGAAGTCAATATGGAGAGAAACTAGGATATTGTGTTCCCATAATTTCCCAACGCAGTATAACTGGATATGCTAATTCTTTTCTAGTGTATAGCATGTAGGATGGTAAGTTATATTCACTGAATATCCTAATTCTTACTTATTTTCCCAGTACAACATCCCCTTAGCCCAGTTTAATTGATTAGATGAGTGATCACGCCCAAGTTACACCTTTTATGGAGGATAAAATGGTCATTGTTAAATACAAAACCTAACCAAGGTTAGGGTCGAATCCCACAGAGAATACAGAGACTTCCAAATTGATTCACTAATAAATAATACAAGTATTAACTAACTCAATTCCACAAAAGGGGGGTGTTGCAATGATTGATAAGAAATTAAGCTAAACTAGCTAAAACAAGAGACAATCAATAATGGAGAGCAACTTGGGAATTATGTTCCCCATGATTCACTAACTCAATATCCCCGGATAACCCAATTCTCAACTAGAGTATAGCTTCTAAGATGGTAAATTAATATCACCAAGTCGTTTGGTCAAAGGTGAAAGATAAATTTCACTATGTGACTTGAGCCATCTCCATAGTGTGCAATACTAAACCTTACTCCAGAGTAGCAGTCAACCTCTCTTTGGTCTAGTTTGGTTGATTTACATTACCAAATCCTATTAAATAATCTCTTTTTCTATCCATTACCACTTACATCGGGAAGGTAACACTAAGAAAGTTCTAATATCCACTAGAAAACATGCAAAATGAAAAGAATTGATTAATACATGTAGATACCAATTCCAAGAATTGTAAATTATCAAGGTTTATTTGATTAGATTTTCATGGTTCCCACAACCCCAAGTTGTGGGTTTAGCTGCTCATGCTATAGGTAGATTAAAAACTATGAATTGAGAAAACATTATTAATCACTTACCCAATTGGAGTGAAGAACAAGCAAACCCAAATGATATTAAGAATCAAAAGATTAAAAGATATATGAATCCACAAGTGTATTCTCCTCTTCAATATTTTATCTCCAAGTGTAAAACCCTAAAAATATTCTCTAATGACGTCCTCTCTACTATACTCTCTGGATAATGACCTAAAAATTTCTACTTATAGTATTTACAAACGAGTCCTTGAAAATTAGAAAAACTAGTCGATGACTTTATACAATAGGCCTTTACGACTCATAAACTGACTTACGAGTCGTAATCGAGTCTAGTGTTCAGCTCTTGAGGTCTCAAACTTCACTACTATAGATCCAGTTTATGAGTCATAGACTTATCTATGACTTTTTTGCGCTCTCTTAAACTTCATCTGCATCAATTGGTCCTTCACTAGATCTCACTGGAATTCTTCACGGAACCTCTCTATGTGACTTGTAGAGTGATCCACGACTCATAAAGAAGTATCATGTGGCTAAACTTTAAATCTATAAAATTTACTGAAAATCTCCACAAAACTTACTCTACGACTTGTATAGGGTCCCGTAAACCTTAAAAAACCAGAAAAATCTGCAATTTCTTTAAAAATCATGCCAACTTGCTTTCCTATAAACTAAACACCAAAAACACATAAAATCGTAAATATGTCGCATTGAGAACACACAAAATCCTATGTTTTAAGCATCAAATATGTTGTATTTTGGAAGAACATCAATAACCTCAACCTAAAATTGTTGCTTGCCCTCAAGCGATGACTCAATCTATATAGATAATATAGCAACACAGAGACCTCAACTTAATGGTATATATCACATACAATTCAAATTCAGGTACCTACACCAACTTTTCAAAACAAGATCAAATAGCTATTTAGCAAACCAAAATACATTAGTGTATTTGTCAACACAACTATGACAAGCAAGGGAATATGAATAGTCCACATCCACTAAACAAGTTAAATACTAACGATGCAAATCAATTGTCCTTATAGAAAGAAGTCCCATTTTTGACACTTAATGATGACTTCTAATTTAGCTTTGGGACTGTGCAAACACACTCACTCTCACAAAAGATGTTCATGCATAATGACTAATATCATTGGCTTACCCCTATACTCATGACTTAGATTTTCAGCCAATTGGACTAGGATAAATTTATGACTTTCTAGGTTTGTAACATAGCTCAGGGAGCTTTGGTATGGTATTTTGGAAAAGTAGTGACCGAAATCCATCCTTGAACTACGTTTTCATCACTTTCACCTTACCAACTCGATTATTTTCACCTTATCTCCCTTTTACCACGTTCATGCTTTTCCAGGTATTTTCTTCTCATTTTTCAGCTTTTGCCTCATTTTTACAATTCATTCTGCTTTTAATCTCAATCTAACGCATATCGTTCTTTTTCTTGCACCCTGCACATGATTTTCTTCTTTCTATCCTCATTTCCAATTCACCACCTAATTTTGTGATTTTGCCCCTATACAAGCCACCCTCAACTTAGGCTTTAGCCTATATTGAAGTACACAATATCTATTCCTCAAACCAGGGCCACTTTTGGTATCCACCCTCAACCTAGGGTTTTTGCCACAATCAAGGTTGACAGTGCTCATGGACAGACCAGGGCCAATCTTAATATTTTTCACTAGATAAGGTTAGGCTACTTAGGTGCTTTTGAAAGAATTTGTACATGTAAGGCTCAAATATTCAGAACAAGGGATAAAATTTAATTTGGTTGGTCATTTTAGACTAAAGTAGATTAATTAAAGAATAAAGGCCTAAGATCCCTTCCTAATTCATTTAATCTGCAATCTAACTTAGATTAACAAGGCAAGTTCTGAATTAGCACAAAATACATGAATCTGGCAAAATAAGTTCACACTCATATGGCATTGCAATACATTATCAACACACAACTGATAGATCATGCTTTATGTCTCAAATTACCCTCACTTATCAGAACAACTATTGCCAAACACTCAAACATGCATGGTAGCCATTTAACTACTAATCAAAAAAAATTTGTGGGTAATAATTTTCAAAATAAAACATAAAAACATGTTATATGCCATAAGTATTAGTACTATATGCTACACATATTATCTAAACATCCTAAATGTTCCAGTTCAATAGAAATTAAATATCCACAAGGAAAAAGAACACAAGAAAGAAAACCTCGGGATAAAAAATTTGGGGTAGTTATAGACCATAAGCTACTCAGACTTCACCAAGGCCCATAACTACCCACACCCCATCAAAAAAGTTATGCATTATCCCCAATGCACCAAATCAAGAAAAGGTAGAATAAGTAGGGGTCGAAAAACATAGGTCGGTGCCTAAAAGCCATAGTCTACCATGGGTTGCCTCCCAAGAAGCACCTGATTTATAGTTGCGGCATGACATAACTAGCATGAGTACTCATGCTTTCTCAAGATCCCATTCTTCAACTGTCTTGATCTCTTCAATATTTGCAAGGTATTGCTTGACTCTTTGGTCATTTACTTTGAAAGTACCTCTATTTTGTCTCTCTATTTCAATGGCCCCATAAACAAAGACGCATACTACCCGAAAGGGTCCCAACCATCTGGATTTGAGCTTTTTGAGGAACAACTTTAGTCTAGAATTGAAGAGTAAAACTAAGTCCCTTAGTGTGAATTGGCAGTTTTTTATATGGTAGTCATGTTGTATATTCATTCTTTGGTTACACAAGGATGAGCTCTCATATGCTTTCAAACAAAACTCATCAAGCTCATTGAGTTGGCTCAATCTATAGGTAGTTGCATCATTCCAATCTAGATTCAACTTCTTTAATGCCAACATTGCTTTATGCTCAAGTTCCATGGCAAATGACACGCCTTCTCAAAAAAATGTTGATATGGGGACATGCCTATAGGGGTCTTGAATGCAGTCTAGTATGCCCATAATGCATCATTCAACTTTTGAGACAAATCGATTCGATTTGCATTCACAGTATTAAATAAAATCTATTTAATTTTCCTTTTTGACACTTCCACTTGCCCACTTGTTTGGGGATGATAAGGCATCACCACCCTATGCTTCACTCCATACTTTTCAAGAAGAGCTTTAAAAAGTCTATTGCAGAAGTGAGAACCTCCATCACTGATGATAACTGGAGAAGTAACAAATCTTGGGAGAAGATGTTCCTTTTCACGAATGATGTGACACTTTTACCCTCATTGTTAGGTAGAGCCACAACCTCCACATTTTGAAACATAATCCATAACAACTATGATGTACTTATTTTCATGTGATCTAATAAATGGTCCCATAAAAATATCCCCCACTCATCAGACAACCCAATCACTAAAATAGAATTTAAAGGGAACTTATGCTTGCGAGTAACCTTACATTCTCTTTAGTACCTATCACAAGCTTTGGCATAGTCATGGGCATCTTGATGGATTGTGGGCTAATAATACCCATATTTTAAAATCTTATGGGTGTTGTTAGAATCACACTATGATGTCCACCCACCAATGACGAGTGGCATGCATCAATTATGCTCATTATTTTGACCTTATGAACATAATGATGAATAATCCCATCAGCACATATACGGAATAAGTATGGATCATCCTAAAGGAACTTTCTTACATCAGGAATAAACATTCGACATTGATATGTGTTTAAGTTGGGTGGCACAATATCACTAACCAAGTAATTTGCATAATCTAAAAACCAAGGTATAAGATCATGCGATGAAGCCAACACTTTCTCATTAGGTAAGGAATCATTTACCTCTAGTCCATCAATAAATTTCTTCATTGCCCCATCTTCCAATCTGGATAGGTGATTTGTAACCTAATTTTCTATCTCTTTTCTATTAATGACATCAAAGTTGAACTCTTGCAAGAGAAGTCCCCATCTCGTCAACCTTTGTATTGCATCCTTTTTAGCCATCAAATAATTAAGTGTTGAGTGGTCTGTATGCACCACGACTTTGGCTCCTAACAGATATGACCTAAACTTTTCGGATGAGAAGACTAATGTAAGTAACTCTTGTTCTGTGATAGTGTAATTCTTTTGGGTTGTATTTAGGGCTTTTATGGCATAATATATAGGATGTAATATCTTCTCCTTACGTTGTCCCAATACCACACCTAGAGCAACCCCATTTGCATAATACATGATTTCAAAGGGCTTGGACCAGTCTGAAGACACAATAATTGGTGCTGAGATCAACCTTTTCTTTAACTCTTCAAAGGCTTGCATACATGCATTATTAAACACCAACTTAGCATCCTTCACTAATAATTCACACAATAGGTGTGAAATTGTAAAGAATTCTTTTATGAACCTCCAATAGAATCCTACATGTCCCAAGAAATTCCTCACACCCTTTACTGAGATAGGTGGTAGAAGCTTCTCAACCACCTCAAGTTTAGCTCTGTCTACCTCAATTGTCACAACCCAAGCCAGGTCCTATACATGACAAGGCACATGGGGAACCCGAAGGGATCCCAAGCAAGCCTCTTAACATATCATTACACATCTTTGGTCACGAAAGCAATAAGTACAATAAGAGATGGTAAATAGGGATAGACAGGGCTAAGGGACAACTTTTATATCATAAGCATCAAGAGTTAAGAGACAGTAAAAGCTCATAGTATTATATATAACATGTCCAACAACACCTCTAACCATAGAACTTAGTGGGGGCCAAGACAAGCAACTGGGCTCACCCTCATAGTCAAGTATATAATAAAAAGGGAAAAGAGTCTTTATACATAACATAAGATCAAAGTCAATGTCCCTGAAGTTGATGACTCACTACTTGCTTTGTAGAGAAGTCGTACTAGCCAAGTCGAGGAAGATGCTCAAGTAGTTCTCTGGTTCCTGTATAGTTACATCATGTATCCATAGAGTATGCGTTAGTACATTTGAATGTACTACATATATAGGATATAATGCAACAAGAGATAAGCAACATAATTGAAATGCATAACATAGGCAATGAATAAGCAAGTAGAAATATGGTATGCATGGCGGATGCTTAAAGTAAATTATGCTTACATAGAAGATAATACATATGCAAGAAGAGACCATCATTTTAGAATTCACAGTCTATTGAGGTACCAACCCCTGAATTTGTTGGTGGATCGTCTCACCTTACCATCCATGGTAATTGAGGTACCAACCTCTCAACTGGTTATCAAGGTAAAAAAACCTTGATTGGTTAGTGGATCGTCATATCCTACCACCCATGGTGATTGAGATACAAACTCCTTAATTGGTTAGTGGATTATCATACCCTAACACCTATGGTGATTGAGGAAAAAATCCCCAAACCCTATTATTAAGGAACAAACCCCTCGAAATGGTTACCCAGGCTCATAACCCCCTTTCCTCAGAGTAGGTCCTAGTCAATTCCCAACACCATATAAGAGAATATCATATAGATATATTATTTTTATCATCATAAAGTCATTCAACTCATAAGACATACATTGTACCTTCAATTCCTCAAAAAATCATAACAAGAACTTTTATTAAACACTTGGTGGGTGTAACAATGCTAGTGTAAAATTATGCAAATAAAGAGTGAAATCATGTAAGAAATCTAGAAGTAAATCATCCCACCTATACTTGGTAATACCATAATACAATATATATCAAAACCCTTCATCAAATCTCATAATAGATCCAAGTTTCAGTAACACTTTTACATAACCCTAACATAGTTCATGGTCAAATTCATAATAGAAAACTCATATGTAAAATCAACTTAGGAACATGTATTTTAGGTAAAAAGAAATCTTGGGCACCATGAGTGAAAGTACCTAATAGTTGAAATCCACATACCTTGACTTGGAGAATTCTTGATGAAGATTGAAAATGGAGACTTGAATCTTGAATGAAAATCGTAAGACCTGGATTAAGTTTTGGGACTTAAATTTAGGGTGAAATATTTGTCTAAGTATTTGAGTGAGTATTGGGGAATGTCTTGTATGATATGAAGGTAAAATATGGGTAAGTGTAAGTATTTTCACACATGGGAGGACTTAGGCCCATGTCCCCAAAGCCTTGGACCGAGACAAAAAAAATTACTAGCAATAAAATACACAGCTCCGCATCTGGTCCGCCATGTGGACCTATCGTAGAGGCAGATTTTACACTAGTCCGTGATGGTTGTGCGTCACAGAACCATCATGGATTAATTCTAGAAATCAAAATTTTGTGAAAATGAAATTATAATTCAATTGCTCTAAAATCAGGGTTAGACCCATTTCCCACTCATTTTGACCCCTTGATCAAGAATGTGAAGTCAAATTTTTGATATCACATATAAATGTTGAGATATATATAAAAATTATGATTCCAGGCACTTTTGGCGCACAGTTTCGAGCACTTTTTGGGGTCATTTCAATATCTCCCCCTTGGGAACATTCATCCTCGAATGTCAAAGAAACATATATGAGAAGTGCAATCATGAAGAAATCAGCCTCAATAATATTGCAACAATATATTATATCCCATTTTCAAAAATCTCCACATAAGTGTTAAAATCATCATGAACTTTGTCAATGTAAACATGAATGCATGCAAATGACTTAGGGGCTAAAATAGGAGGTATGAAATTAGATAGAAGACTTAAAATTAGCACCTTAGGATTGAGTAGGATGGAAAAGGTAGGGATATCGCTTTTGCATGTCCACTTCGGCCTCCCATATAGCACTTTCAACTTGTTGGTTCCTCCAAAGAACCTTAATAGAAGCAACATCCTTGTTCCTCAACCTCTACACTTTTCTATCCAAGATCTCTACTAGAACCTCTTCATATGTCAGATTGTTTTCAACAACACCCACAACATTAAGAGGTACAATAGCATTCAGATCACCCACACATTTTCTCAACATGGATATATAAAACACTAGGTGAACCAATTCTATTTCACTAGGTAACTCCAACTCATAGGCCACTTTAGCAATCCTTCTCAATACCTTATAAGTACCCACAAATCTTGGATTTATTTTACCCTTCTTACCAAAACAAACCACACCCTTCATGGGTGACACATTCAAATAGACCCAATCACCAATTTTAAATTCGAGATCTCTTCTTCTTACATTGGCATAGGACTTTTGATGACTTTGACCTATTTTTAATCTTTTATAATCAACCTAACAATCACCATAGCATCCTAAATCAAATTTAGACCCAAAAAAGCCATTTTCCCCACTTCAAACTACCTCACCAGTGATCTTCAACGTCTACGATAGAGAGCCTCAAAAGGAGCCATACCAATGGTAGAATGATAGCTATTATTAAAAGAAAATTCAATCAATGGAAGATGATCATCTCGACTACCTTTGAACTCCAAAATATAAGCTCTAAGTATATCCTCAAGAGTTTGGATAATTCTTTCAGCTTGGGCCTCCCTTTGAGGGTGGGAGGTTGTACTAAGCTTTACCTTGGTTCCAAGACCAATTTGGAAGGACCTCCAAAGGTATGAAGTGAATTGAGCACCATGATTTGATATGATAGGCAAGGTCACCTCATGTAATCTCACCAACTCATGAATTATAATTTAGCATAGTCTTTGGCCCCATACATAGTCTTAAACAGTAAGAAATAAGATGACTTTGTCATCCTATCAACCACTGCCCAAATAGAATCAAAACCCTTTATAGTCTTAGGCAACCGAACCATAAAATCAATGTTAATTTCCTCTCACTTCCAAGTGGAATTCTCTATGTCTTGGGTTAGGCCACCTGGCCTTTGGTGTTCAGCTTTGACTTGTTAGCAACTATGACAACCAGATACAAACTTAGCAATGTCCTTCTCCATGCCTCACCACCATTACACCTCTCTCAAATCTCTATACATCTAAGTAGAATTGAGGCTAATAGAATAGAAAGAACCATGAACCACATCAGGAATCTTTTCTCTCAAGCCATCAATACAAGACATACATAACCTACTTTGGTACCTAAGGACACCAGCTCCCCCTTGGAAGAAAACCTCTAACTTACCATCCTTTACCAATGCCTTCAATTCCAAAAAATTGAGGTCAAGATCTTGCTTATCTTTCACCTCTTCAACCAATGAAGATTTAGAGCCATCAATTACCACAACACCCCTATTATCCACCTCTTCCAACCTAACGCCCAATCTAGCCAACTGATGGACCTCCCTAACCACCCCTTTGCCACCATTATCAACATATGCTAGGCTACCCATACACACCCTACTCAAAGCATCCTCCACCACATTAGCCTTACCGGGATAATAATGCACATTCATACCCTAGTCCTTAAGAAGTTCTAACTACCTTTTTTGCCTCAAGTTGAGATTTTTTTGAGTGCACACATATTGGAGGCTCTAATGACTAGTACACACATCAATATGCACCACATACAAGTAATGACACCAAATTTCAAAGTAAAAACCACGGCGACCAATTCAAGCTCATGAGTTGAATAGTTCTTTTCATGCACTTTGAGTTCCCAAGAAGCATAGGTTATCACCTTACTATTTTGCATCAACACATAACCCAAACCAATTCGAGAGGGATCACAATACATAACAAACCCTTCTGGTAGAGATAAGAGAGGAGCAGACACAAGCTTATCCTTCAAGGTTTGGGAAATCCTTTCACACTCATCAGTCCACACAAATAAATCCTTCTTTTGGGTCAACTTAGTCATAGGAGAAGCAATAGAAGAAAACCCATTCACAAACCTCCAATAGCAACTTTCTAAGCCCAAGAATCTCCTAATGTCCAATGGGGTCAATGGTACAGGCCAATTTCTAATCATATCCGTCATTTTAGTATTCACGTTAGTACCATCCTCTGATACCACATGACCTAGAAAGACAACTTCTTTTAACAAAAATTCACACTTCTCATACTTAGCATACAACTTCTCCTCCCTTAACCTTTGTAACACTACCCTCAAATGATCCACATTCTCCTTCTCACTATGAGAATAGATCATAATATCATCAATAAAAACACCACGAATAAATCAAGGTAGATAGTTGATGCATTGGCAACCCAAAGGATAGAATCATGAATTCATAATGCTTATAACTACTGCAGAAGGCCGTCTTGGGAATGTCACACTCCCTCACCTTCACTTGATGATACCCAGATCACTGATTAATATTACAGCAGTGTCTAGCCACTTAAATTTTGAAACTACCCTAAAAAGAGCCCGAAAATATGCCTCGAAAGTGCCCAAAATCATAGTTTTCATATATCTAAAAATTCGCTCGTTATTTTGAAAATCCAATTTTATATTCTTGTTCAGAAGGTTAATTTTAGTGGAAAAAAGTTTAACCCCAATTTTTAAGCGAGAAAAATAAATTATGAAGTTTCAAGTGGCGCGAAAACAATGTTGTTTCTGCATTACCCTAGCGACACCCAGAGGTTCAAAAAAGTGGTCCAATTTTGGACTTCGGTCCAAGACTTATAAGACTTGGGCGTAATTATTCCCATTAACTAAAATACCTATACTTAGCCATATTTCACCCTTGTATCATCCTAAACATTCTCCAATACTCACTCAAATACTTAGCCATATTTTTAACTCCTTAGTTTATGTCTTAAAACCTCTTCTGGATCTAAGGATTTTTTCTAAGCTTCAAGTCTCCATTTTCAATCTTCATCAAGAGTTTCTCCAGAGATAAGGTATGCGGGTTTTAACCATTGGGTCCTTTCACCCATGGTGCCCAATCCTCTTTTTTATTTAAATTGCATGATTTAAAGTTGATTTACTCATGAGTCTTGATTATTATAAATTTCACTGCACAGTGAATTGGGTTTCATGTAAGTATGATTGTTTTCACATGTTTTGAGCGATAAATCTTAGATCGAAGGCGAGATTTGATGAAGGCGTTTGATGCATGTTGCTTGAAAGTGTTACAAAGTGTTGATTAATGGTTTTACATAGGATTTACTTGTATGATTTCACTCTTGAAATGCATGATTTTACATTAGTACTAGACATCCTCTAAGTATTAGATAAATGTCCAGATGTGGTTTATTGAGGAATTGAAAGACCAAAGCATGTCTAATGAGTTGGATACTTTTTTGATGATGAAGTGATTATTTATATGAGTTATGTTTATTGGAAGTATCTATGTTATTATAATATAACAGCCTTGGTGGAGGGAGTGTTGTCACTTAACCATTGTTAAGGATTTCATACCTTGACCACCTAATTGGGGGATCTGATGTCCATTAATCAGTAAGGGGTTGATACCTTGACTACCTAAATGGAGGGTGTGATATCCATTCATCGATAAGGGGTTGATACCTTGACCACCTAGATAGAAGGTGGGATGTCCATTAACCATTATTGAGGGGTTGGTACCTTGACAACCTTGATGAAGGTTCTGATGTTCATCCACCGATTAAGGGGTATATACCTTGGTCACCCTCCAAGGGGGTACCAAACCTTGGGTTCTAAGTACAAGTTGCTTGGTCTATGATGATACCTCTTTATACTTAAGTATTATGTTTTATATAAGCATGATTTTACTTCAAGAATCATTCACAGATGTCATATTATTACTATATTTGTCCATTGCCTATGTTCAAGTATTTTGATTATGTTGCCTATAACTTGTTGCATTTCATCCTACATACTTAGTAAATTCAAATCTTCTAATGCACACTCTATGCCTACATGTTGTTACCATGTCAGAATTGGTGCTCCATTTGGTCATCATCCTTCTCCATGTGGCTAGTTGTATCCATTCTTAAGATAGTTGGTGAGTCCTCCATTCCAGGAACCTAGTTTATGAGCTCTTGCTGTGTATATGACCTTATTTTTAATATATTATTCTCATTGATTATGACAGCGATCCTGATAGTGTGTCTTGGCCCGCACTCTAATATATGTAGTAAAGGTGTTGTTGGATAAAGCTATGTGTTTATGCTATGAGTTGCTTCTATTATATCTTGATTTTATGTTATGACAATTTCTCTCTTAGCCTCTTTTACCCTTATTTCTATTCTTCAAAGGTCATTTATTTTCTTTCGCAACCAAGGATGTCTAATGATATGCATTGAGGGTTATTTGGAGTCGTTTGAGTTCCCCATTATCCGGTCACATCTAGGCCCTAGGCTAGGATCATGACAAAGATGGTATTAAAGCACTAGGTTGTTAGATCCTCAAAGTCCAACACACTGCGTTGATTAGAGTCTTATTCATTGTTGTCTTATGCACCACAACTATGAGTAGGAGGCTATGAGAAATTTTAGGGAAAGTTTCCCTTCTTCATATTTTAGGTCATGCTATAGAGTCAAAGTAAGCCTTCCCTTAATGATTATTCTTTGCTATACTAGGTAATATCTAACACTTAAGGAAGAAGGGCCCAAACTCTCAAGAAGCAAGCTATCAATGGTGAGCTCTGGGATACTTTCATTATGCTTGCCCAAGTTATGGCAAATCAAGTCAAACAAGCCCCTCATACTACTACCCAAGGAGCTAGGGTAAGGGACTTCATGAGGATGAATCCTGCGATATTCTATAGGTCAAAGGTGGATGAAGAACCAAAAGAGTTCATTGATGAGTTCTACAAGATTTTGATAATCATGGGTGTTGGGCCGAATGAAAAGGCAGAATTAGTGGCGTACCAACTCAAAGGGGTAGCCCAACTATGGTATGCTCAATGGAAGAGGGAGAAGTGAAATGGTAATTTCGTTCTTTGGGAGGAGTTCAAATTGGCTTTTCTTAATTGGTTCTTCCCTTAGATTTTCTTAATTGGTTCTTCCCTTTTGAGCTTAGGGAAGCTAAGCTTGTAGAGCTCATGAATCTGAAGCAAGGTTCCATGAGTTTGAAGGAGTATTCCCTCAAGTTCAATCAACTTTCAAAATATTCTCCCCACTTGGTTGCCAACCCAAGGGCTAAGATGAACAAGTTTGTGATGGGTGTCTCCGACTTGGTGAATGACGGGTGCAAGTATACTATGTGGATTAGTGTCATGGATTTGTCCTGCTTGATGACCTATGCCTAATGATAGGAAGAAGAAAGGATGAGTAAAAAGAGGGGTAAGGAGGCCAAAAGGGCTCATTTTGAAGGAAAGTTCTAGAGTCCCAAAGATAGAAGGGTTACGGTGCCTTATGATAGGTGACCAAGGTGTGGTAGATGCTATGATGGCCCGTGTTTGAGAGGTACTGATTCTTGTTATAGGTGTGGAGAGATGGGTCATAATATAAATGATTGTCCTCGTAAGCGCAAAAAGGGTATTGGTGGTGAAGTTGATCAAGGGGGTTCTCCAAGACGTAATCAATTCTATGCTCTTCAAAGGAGGCAAGAGATAGATCGGGTGCTCAATGTTACTACTAGTATGTTAAAGTTTTCTTGACTTAGATATGTGTGATTTGTTAGGGCCAGTGTGCCATTATCTCTTTCTTTATTCTTTTTGGTTGCTAGAAAGTCCTTAAGCATTATTCCAAGATCATCTTGCATTAGGTCTTGCCTTATGAGTTATTATAATGGATATGGTGGATTTTGATGGTGTACTTGGAATAGAATAGGTTATAACATGATGGTTGAGGATGGTTGATCCATTTGGACAACTACAATGGGTTAGTTGCTTCACTAAGGTTTATCTTTGGTTTTAGCATTGTCCCCAAGTGAGCATTATTTGTATTGGTGAAGTTGTTTGGTAGATTTATGCATTCGCTATGCTTGTAGGTCCTAGAATAGGGTCTTAAAAGCCTACCTTGATATGTTTGTGGTGGTCTCTAGTGATGAGGTGTTAATTTGTTTAGTTCTTGTGAATCATTTGGGGGTAGTATTGCAAGTCTTGGAGGATAAGAGGTTGTTCGCTAAATATGATAAGTGTTCATTGTGGATAGCAAGAAGGTGGTTAGAATTCTTTAAGGATTATGAAATGAGTGTGCATAGTATTACCAGTAAGGCTAGTGTTGTGGTTAGTGCTTTAAGTAGGGTGCCTGTGGGTAGCTTAGCATATGTGGATAATTGTGGCAAGTAGGAGACTAGTCGGGTCTATCAGTAGGATAGATTGGAAGTTAGGTTGAGGGAAGTTAAGAATGGTAATATAGTGTTCTTGGTGATTCTAAATCTTCTTTGGTTGAGAAGGTCTAGTTTAAGCAAGACCCTACTTCTGCCTTATTAGAGTTAGAAGTTTTGGGTGGAAAGATGGTAGAGTAGAGGTTGTCTCCCAAGGGAGAGATAGTATTCCGTGGCAATAAGTGGCATAGGTATGGTTAAGGTTGATAAATAAGTTATGGTTGTGAGTCATTATAAAGTACAGAGGGAGGTTGGTAAGGTTGCATAAGTTTGGGAATTTGTGTAGGGATAGAAGCATAGTTATCCGGTTTGACATGCCTCTGGGTTGAGGGAATGTGTTGTGACTCTAGTACTATAGAATACTTTGAGATTATAGGTGATGTGGAGGATAAGTTGGCTTAGGAGAAGGGCTCGGTGGAGGTGTTGGATGGATGACTGGAGAAGTTGACTAATATTGAGGTAGTGTTCTTCTAGGCCCTTTTTCGAGGAGTCGTTCATTCGTATATGTCTCCCGGGGAGCCGGTGTAGTCATGGAGAAGCAATATCCATACCTCTTTCATTCTATTCATGCTTATGATAACATGTCAATTCCTTTTCTATGATCTTAAGTCTTATGTTTCAGCCCCTATGTCATACATATGCATTGATGTTTAAGTTGGAAAACTTATGATGATTTTACACTTGTGTTAAGATTTTGAAAAGGGTGTTTAAAGTGTAATGTTACATTCTTGTTGGGGCTGATTTGTTTATGATCACTCTTGTCACATATGTTTCTTTTATATTCTGGGACGAATGTTCCCAAGGGGGAGATATTGAAATGACCCCCAAAAGTGCCCGAAAATGTGCCTCAAAAGTACCCAAAATCATAATTTCCATAATCTAAAAATTTATTCGTTATTTAAAAAAATCCGACTTAATATTCTTGTTTAAGGGGTCAAATTGAGTGGAAATGGGTTTAACCCTGATTTCTAAGCCAGTAAAACGAATTATGAAATTTCACGTGGCACGAATACAGTGTTGTTTCCATGTTACCCTTGCGAAGCGCACAAGTTCAAAAAAAGGGTCCAGTTTTGCACTTCGGTCCAAGACTTTTAAGTCTTGGGCCTAAGTGTTCTCATTCACTAAAATACCTATACTTAATCATATTTTACCCTCATATCATCCTAAATATTCCCCAATACTCAATCAAACACTTAGCCATATTTGTCACTCCTAAATTCAAGTCTTAAAACCTCTTCTGGATCTAAATATTTCTTCTAAGCTTCAAGTATCCATTTTTGATCTTCATCAAGAGTTTCTCCAAAGCTAAGGTTTGTGGGTTTCAACTATTGGGTCATTTCACCCATGGTGCTCAATCCTCTTTTCTACTTAAAATGCATGATTTAAAGTTGATTTACTCATGATTCTTAATTATTATAAATTTCACTGCACAATGAATTAGGGTTTCATGAAAGTATGATTGTTTTAGCATATTTGGAGCTATAAATCTTAGATCTAATGCGAGAAATGATGAAAGGGTTCGATGCATGTTGCTTGAGAGTATTACAAAGTGTTGATTAATGTTTTTACATGGGATTTACTTGTATGATTTTTCTCTTGAATTACATCATTTTACACTAGTACTACACACCCTCTATGTATTAGATAAAATGTCTGGATGTGGTTTCTTGAGGAATTGAAGGACTAAAGCATGTCTAATTAGTTGGATGATTTTATGATGATGAAATGATTATTTAGATGAGTTATGCTTATGGGAAGTATCTGTGTTATTATAATATGACCTCCTTGGTGGAGGGTGTGATGTCCATTAACCATTGTTACGGAGTTGATATCTTGACCACCTAATTGGGGGATGTGATGTCCATTAACCTGTAAGGGGTTGATACCTTGACTACCTAAATGGAGGGTGTGGTATCCATTCACTGGTAAGGGGTTGATACTTTGACCACCTAGATGGAGTGTGGGATGTCCATTAACCATTGTTGAGGGGTTGATACCTTAACACCCTTGATGAAGTGTGTGATATTTATCTACCAATTAAGGGGTATATACCTTGGTCGCCCTCCAAGGGGGTGCCAATCCTTGGGTTATAAGTACTAGTTGCTTTTTTTATGATAATTATCTCCTTTTAGTTAAGTATTATGCTCTATATAAACCTAATTTTACTTCAAGCATCATTCATATATGTTATATTTCTACTATGTTTATCCATTGCCTATGTTCATGCACTTCGATTGTGTTGCCTGTGTATTGTTGAATTGCATCCTACATACTTAGTACATTCAAATATACTAACTATACTTTATACTACATGATGTTTCCATATAGGAACCGAAGCTCCATTTGGTCATTGTCCTCCTCCACGTGGCTAGTGGTATCCATTCTCAAGATAGTTGGTGATTCTTTCATTCCAAGGACCTAGTTTGTGAAATCTTGCTACGTATAAGACCTTATTTTATTAATGTATTGTTCTTATTGACTATGAGGTGAGGCTGGTTATGTGTCTTGGCCCCCGATCCTATCTATGTAGTAGAGGTGTATTTGGACAAAGATATGTATTTATGCTATAAGTTACTTCTATTATCTCTTGATTTTATGTTTTGAGAAGTTCTCCCTTAGCCCCTTTTTCCCTTATTTCTATTTTCAAATGTCATTTAATTGTTTTTCTGACCAAGGATGTGTAATGATATGCTATGATGCTTGTTTAGAGTCCTTTGGGTTCCCCATTCGCCAATAATGTCTAGGCCCTAGGCTTGGGTAGTGAAAAAGTTGGTCAAACAAATCATCGATCCTTCGTAGAGGATACTTATTCTTGATAGTGACCCTATTAAGTTGTTAGTAGTCAATACACATTCTAAGAGACCCATCCTTGTTCTTCACAAACAATACCGATGCACCCCAAGTTGATTGGATAGGCCTAATAACACCCTTCTCCAACAAGTCCCTCACTTGTATCTTCAACTCCTTTAACTCCGCTAGGGCAATAATGTAAAGGG
>JAOTQJ010175910.1:6474-35143 GCA_025642045.1 Solanum sejunctum | reverse complement strand
TTTAATGCATGAAATGAACCTACCCTTGACTAACACATCATGACTCTCCCACTCAAGTACAGGTTCATTTGGGAATTGGAACTTAACTCCAGAGGTTCTACAATCAATAGAGGCATAGTATGCATACAACCAATCCATTCCAAGAATGACATCAAAATCAACCATATCCAACTCAATAAGATCACAAGGCAATATTTAATGCAATATGCAAATGGGACAATTTCTATGGCCTTTCTAGCAACAATAGATGCACCAATAGGAGTAGACACATTATAAGACTCAAACAATAATTCGGGTTCAACATGAAAATTTTTGTCAATAAGAGGAGTAACAAAACGAAAAGGGTATCCGGGTCTATCAATACATACACATCAAAATCAGAGACTTTTAACATGCTAGTGACGACTTCGGGAACCTCATCAACATATTGCTTCCCATGTAAAGCATAAAACTAATTGTGCCTTGGGGCACAACCTTGTTGACCACCTCTACCCAAAGAAACCACATTTGCACCTTATGGTTGAACCTCCTTCCCCTTGTTGCGGTTACGAGGACTATCAATCTTTTTGTGACCCACTTCCCTATATTAATAACATGCGTTTATGTATCTCAAACATGGGCCCCCATGACCCCAACCACATTTTGATCACACATTATTAGGAATTGCACCACCACTACCATAGGGCCTTGGAAGTTATTAGTAAACCCCCTATTAGAAGCATGAGCAGACCCTTCGCCTTGATGGAACCAGCCACCCTTTAGACTTTGGAACTTTCCTCAAAACAGGCCCTCTTAGCCTCATTACTCCTCCTCTTCCTCAACTTTTCCTCCTCCATTTGTTTGGCATAGGTCATCAAATAGGACAAATCCTTGTCACTGCTCAACATAGCAGACTGACATTCTTCACTCACCAAATCAGATACACCCATCACGAACTTGTTCATTGTAGACCTTGGGTCAACAAACAAATGTGGAGCATATTTTGAGAGTTGCTTGAACTTGATAGTATGCTCCCTGACACTCATAGACCCTTATTTCAAATTCATAAACTCCACTATCTTGGCCTCCTTAAGATTAAGAGAGAAGAATTGATTAAAAAAATCTACCTTGAAATCCTCCCAAAGCACCACATTATTGATTCCCTTCCCATCATCCCATCAATTGTACCATATTTCGGCTACCCCTTTGAGTTGGTAGGCTGCTAACTCTGCTTTCTCTTCTGATCTAACACCCATGATTGCCAATACCTTGTAGACCTTATTAACAAACTTTTGAGGGTCCTCATCTACCTTAGACCTATATAATTCCAGTGGGTTCATCTTCATGAAGTCCCTCACCCGAGATGCAGAGTAGAAGCAGGAAGGATTTGGGCCCCTTGGTTAGCTTGATTAGCCATAACTTGAGCTAGCAAAGTGAGAGCATTCTGGGGTTCACCATGAACCAGTTGTTCCTTAGGTGTGCAAGCTCTTCCTTCTCTGAAGTTAGGCATGATCTAGCATAGCAAGTAATAATTGTTGGGGGGGGGACGAACCTTACATTTACTTCTATAGAACGACATAGAGTAAGAAGAAGGGTAATGTTTCCTAAAATGTTTCATAGCCTCTTACTCACTATTTCGGTCCACAACACAACCATGAATAAGACTCTAATCAACATTATGTGTTGGATGCCAAGGACCAATAACAACATAATGCTCTGATATCAAGTTTGTCATGACCCAAGCCTAGGGCCTAAACATGACACGACGCATGGGGAATCCGAAGGGACCCCAAACAAGCCTCTTAACATATCATTTCACATTCTTGGTCGAGGAAGAAATGAAATACAATTAGAGATGGCAAATAGGGATAGACGGGGCTAATGGACAACTTTCATATCATAAACATCAAGAGTCAACAGTGAGTCAAAACTCATAGTATTATACATAACATGTCAAATAATACCTAGAACCGTAGAATTTAGCGAGGGCCAAGATAAGCAACCAGGCTCACCCTCATAGTCATGTATATAATAAAAAGGAAAGAGAGTCTTTATACATAGCATAAGATCAAAGTCAATGTCCCCAAAGTTGAGGACTCACCACATGCTTTGTAGATAAGTCGTACTAGCCGCATGGAGAATAATGCACAAGTGGGGCTCTAGTTCCTAGATGGTTACATCATGTAGGTATAGAGTATGCATTTATACGTTTGAATGTACTAACTATGTAGCATGCAATGCATCAAGAGATAACCAACATAATCAAAAAGCATAAAAAATAGGCAATGAATAAGCATGTAGCAATATGGCTTGCATGGAGGATACTTGAAGTAAATCATGCTTACATAGAAAATAACACATGCGCAAGAAAAGACCATCATTATAGAATTCATAGTCTATTGAGATACCAACCACTCAATTGGTTGGTGGATCATCTTACCCTACCACTCATGGTGATTAAGGTACCAAACCCTCAATTGGTTATCAAGGTACAAACCCCTTGATTGGTTAGTGGATCATCTTAAACTACCACCCATGGTGATTAAGGTACGAACCTGTCAACCCGGTTATCAAGGTTGAAACCCTTTGATTGGTTAGTGAATCATTGCACCCTACCACCTATGGTGATTGAGGTACAAATCCTTAAACTTGGTTACCAAGGTACAAACCCCTTTATTGGTTAGTGGATAATTGCACCTTACCACCCATGGTAATTGAGGTACGAACATCTCAACATGGTTATCAAGCTACAAACTCATCGATATGGTTACGTAGACTCACAACCCTGTTGTGTGGGACATGGTTAATTCCTAACAAGATATAGGTGAATATCATATATATACATTCCTTTCATCATCATAAAGTCATTCAACTGATAAGGCATACATTGGGCCTTCAATTCCTTGAAAAATCATAATCAGACATTTCATCGAACACTTGGTGGGTGTGCCATGCTAGTGTAAAACCATGCAATTAAAGAGTGAAATCATGTGAGAAATCTTGAAGTAAATCATCCCACAAATACTTGGTAAAACTATCATACAATATACATCAAAATCCTTCATCAAATCTTATAATAGATCCAAGTTTCATAGCTCAAAACATGCTAAACAATTACGCTTTTATAGAACCCCAACATAGTTCATAGCCAAATTCATAATAGAAAACTCATATGTAAAATCAACTTAGGAATATGTATTTTAGGTAAAAAGAAATCTTGGGCACCATGGGTGAAAGGATCCAATGGTTAAAACTCACATACCTTGACTTGGAGAATTCTTGATGAAGATTGGAAATGGAGACTTGAAGCTAGAATGAAAACCTTAAGATCCAGATTGAGTTTTGAGACTTGAATTTAGGGTGAAATATTTGTCTATGCGTTTGAGTGAGTACTGGGAATGTCTTGTATGATATGAAGGTAAAATATGCTAAGTATAGGTATTTTTTGTGCATGGGAGGATTTAGGCCCAAGACCTCAAAGCCTTGGGCAGAGATAAAGAAACTTAACTTGCAACAAAATATATAGGTCCGCATTTAGTCCATGATGCGAAACTATCACGAAGTCAAATTTTCCACTAGTCTATGACAGTTGCGTGTTGCTGCACCATCGCGGATTAATTCTGGAAATCAAAATTTTAAAAAAATAAAATTGTGATTTGTTTGCTCTAAAATTGGGCTTTGTCCCATTTTCTGCACATTTTTACCCCTAATCAAGAATGTGAACTCGGATTTTTGATATCACGAACAAATTTTAAGATATATGAAAATTATAATTTTGGACACTTCCAAGGCATATTTTCGGGCACTTTTTGGGGTTGTTTCATCAATGCCTTTGCCAGATATTCTTTGGCCCAACACAATACCCTTTTTCACCATGAAGTGACATTTTTTCCAGTTTAGCACCAAATAACTTTCTACACATCTTTGCAATGCATCATACAGGTGTGCCAAACAATCCTCAAATGAGTTTCCAACCACAGCAAAATCATCCATAAAGCTCAATAGTACTCTCAACATGTCTGAAAAGATGGATATCATGCATCTCTAAAATATTGTTCTTGCATTACATAACCCAAATTACATCCTCTTAAATGCGAAGGTCCATAAGGGCATGTAAATGTGGTCTTCTGCTGATCCTCCAAAGCGATGGTGAATTGATTATAGCCAAAAACCCATCAAGAAAATAGTACCAACCCTTTCCTTCTAGTCTGTCAAGCATTTTATCCATGAATGGCATAGGAAAGTAATCCTTCTTTGTCGAGGCATTGACTTTTTGTAATCCATGCATACCCTTTATCCTTGACTCACCTCATAGGGACTAATTTATTGTTAGCATTAGGTACCACTGTGGTATCTCCTTTCTTTGGAACACACTGTACTAGGTTCTCTTATATACTATCTATGATTAGGTAGACTACTCCTGTATCCAAGCATTTAATGATCTCGTTGTGAACAACCTCTTGTGTAGGAGGATTTACACGCCTTTGATGCTCAATGCTTGGCTTGTAGTCCTTGACTAACTAGATTTTGTGTGTACATATTCCATGATGGATACCAATAATATTTGCAATTGTCTGTTCGATGGACTTCTTAAATTGTTTGAGCACGATTACAAAGGCATCTTTTTCCTCATTAGTCGAATTTGCAGCTATTATGACCAGCAAAGTATTGTTGACTCCCAAAAATCCATATTTCAAATGTGCTGGAATTGCTTGAAATTCTAACACCAGTGGGTCTTCTATGGAGGGCTTTATGGGTGGTGACTCTCGATTCTGCAAGTCTAGCTCCTGTTTAGTTTTTGCATCTAGGACCAAAAGATACCCCTAGAGAATTTACTGTCTCCTCATAGCCTAGGATACCATCACTGTCAAAGTTCATCAATACTGCCTCCAAAGTGTCAACAACTAGTCTTAGTTCAAGTGGTACCTCTGTCTTATCATCACCAGCAATATCAATAACCAAAACCACACTCACATCATTGTCCCTTCTTGCTTATTGACACATATTGAAGACGACCTCATCATTCCCCAATCTGAACTTGAGCAGAGCTTTCTCCATATCAACCAAGCTGTAACCAGTAGCTTAGAAAAGCCTTCCCAAAATAATAGGAACTGCAAAATCATCACAACCAATAATTACAAAATCTGTAGGGAATATGAATTTTTCAACTTTTACCAATAGATCATAGAGATCCCCACAGATTTCTTGATTGTTCTATCTACCATTAACAACTGCATTTTTAGTTGGAATAGGGGCACCTAAACTAAGCTTCTTGAAAATGGTAAGATGCATCAAATTAATACTAGCACCCAGATCACAAAGTGCTATTGCAAACTCTACATCTCGTATAGCGCAAGGTATAGTTAAAGCACCTGGGTCTTCATGCTTTTGACCCAATGACTTAGTAGTGATAGAACTACAATGTTGAAGCTCTTTGTAAAGCTCTTGACTCATAGTCCGCTTCTTAGTAACCAAGTCTTTCATATATTTTGCATAACCCGGCAAATTCTCTAAAGCTTCAATCAAAGGGATGTTTATGGATAGTTGCTTAAGCATGCAGAGAAAGTGTTTGACCTTGCCTTTCTCCTCCCTCTTCTTGAGTTTTTGAGGGAAATAAGGAGGAGACCTTGGGACGGTCTTATACTTTTGTGTATCTTTAGCTACCTCAGTCACCCCATCTTTGACACAATCATCTCCTTCAACCATACCGTACCTGCAACTATCTTCTAACAAACATTTTCTACCACAACTGGCTTACGAGGATCAATAGTACTCTTGCCACCTCTAGTAGTAACTACCACATATTGCCCTTTATTCATTGGATTTTGAACTGTGTTGCTAGGCAATGCACCTTTTTTATGCTGATTCAACTGAGTTGACACTTGACTAAATCATTGCTCAAGTTGTTTAATAGCCACAGAATGAGACTCTATTATTTGATAAATGCTTGAAATACCGAATTTGATGCCCTTAGAGTTTCATCTTATATATCGGCCTTCTTCAATAAATAATCAAACATCTCATCAATTTGAGAATTGCTTGTACTAGCTTCTCGGGTATATGGTGGAACATATCGACCATTTCTAGAACTATCTCTTCTACCCTAATTTGCTTTATTACCCCTATCCTCTCATGATAACCACCTCAGTTGTCTCTATAAGCTTCATCTCTAGAATTATTTCGACCTTGGTTTCCTTGACCATAATGCCAATAGTCCTGATTGGACCCTTGAGCATTGGTCTAAAAAACCCCTGTCTGTTCATTCACAAAACAAGCATCCTCTTCATAATAAGGCTCATCCTACACAGGTGGATGTAGAGGTTAGTGAACTACCCTATTTACTCTTTCCAGGTTCTGCTTGATCACTACATCCATGCTTGTGCAAAGTTGAGCAAGTTGTTGCATAATCTCCTCATTGATCTTGGCTTGGTCTGAACCAACATTAACAGCACATGAACTTCTCATAGAAGATCTATCCTATTGTCCCCATGCACGATTAGTCTTGACCACTTGCTTTATATGTTCGACAATCCTTGCAAATGATTGATCTAGAAACATTACCCCCATAATAGTATCAGCACAAGCTTGGCTATTCTCATCAAGTGCATGATAAAAGATCTCCCATAAGGCATTATAAACTATGTCATAGTCAGGGATGCTCCTTACATACTTAGAAAATTGCTCCCACGTAATACTAATTGAATCACCAGGAAGTTACTCAAAGTTGTTAATTTGATCCTTTAACTTGAGCTTCTTCGATCTAGGGAAGTACCTTTCCAAAAAGGCCTTTTACAAATTTGGCCAACTAGTGATTAAAGTCTATGGGAGCTCAAATACTATATTGCAGCATTGTTGTAAGAGATAATTAGAAAACATAAAGTCTCACAATATCCATAGATGGATTTTGCATCTCCATAACACTCTTATAATTAAATGCCACATTGTGCAAGTGTCTATGTAGATCCTATGATGGTAGGCCCGCAAATAATCCATGGTTTTGAAGCATTTAAAGTAAACTACTAGAACTAGTAAACTTTGTGTCAGCTGGTAGTGGTGACAACACAATCGCCCCGGTTATATCTATAACCATAGGGTTTAACTTATATTGATTCCATCGGTAAGCATTGTCATTGAAATCCATAGGCTGTGGAATATTCTCTTAAGAAGGTGGGTTGTCATTCTAATCATCATCATTAACATTCTGATTTAAGGCTGCATTAATCGCGATGTTAGCATTTTCTTGAGCCATTCTTCTTGTAATTCATTGGATCTCTGGATCAAGTGGAGTTAAGGGATTGCCTTGACTCGTAGTGTTGGACATACACTACCTAGTATACCCTACAAAGAAACAAAAAAAAGTAAAATATAAGGGAACTAAGAAATTAACATTCAAATTACAATCACTAGTGAATTCAATCAAAGTCTAGTTGTATTCTGCAGCAACGGAGCCGTAATCATTGATCATGCTCAAGTTACACCTCTCTTTGAAAGGACAAAGTGATTGTTGTAAAATATAAAACCTAACCAAGGTTAGTGTCAAATCCCAAAGAGAATACGGAGACTTCCAAATTGATTCACTAATAAACAATTCAAGTATTAACTAACTCAATTACCCAAAACAAGAGGTTGCAATGATTGATAAGAAATTAAACTAAACAAACTAAAACAAGAGACAATCAATAATCGAGAGCAACTTGAGAATTGTGTTCCCAGTGATTCCCCAACTTAGTATCCCCCGGGTAACTTAATTGTTGTTTAAAATATAACATGTAGGATGGTAATTTAAGTTCACCAAGATCTTTGGTTAAAGGTGAGAGGCGAATTTCACTTTATGACTTAGACCATCTCCACAGTATGCAATACTAATCATTACCCATAGTCCCAATCAACCTCCCCTCGGTCTAGTTCAGTTGATTAGACAAGAACATATCATCGAATCGTATTAAACAATCTCTTTTCCTATTCATTACCACCTGGATTAGGAAGGTAACACTAGGTAAGTTCTAATACTAGCTACCACTAGAAAACATGAAAAATGAAGAGAATGATGAATACATGTAAATACTCATTCCAAAAATTGCAAATTATCATGGTTTATTTTGTTAGATCTTCATGGTTCCTACAACCTCAAGTTGTGGCTTTAGATACTCATGCCATGGGTAGTTGAAGAAACTATGAATTGAGAAAACATAATTAATCACTTACCCAATTGGATTGAAGAACAAGCAAACCCAAATTGTTTTGAGAATCAAAAGATTAAAATATACAATGAATCCACAAGTGTATTCTCCTCCCCAGTATTTTGTCTCCAAGTGTAAAATCCTAACAATACTCTCTGATGATGTCCTCTCTACTGTACTCTCTAGATAATGACCTAAAAATTACTATTTATAGTATTTACTAAAAAGTCCTAAAAAATTAGAAAAACTAGTCGGCGACTTCTACGATAGGCCTTTAAGACTCATAAACTACATTATGAGTCATAATCGGGGTCTCATGTTTAACTCTTGAGGTCTTGGACTTTACTGCTATGGATCCACTTTATAAGTCATAGACTGATTTATGACTCATATTGTGCTTTCGTAAACTTAATCTGCATCAACTCATCCTTCACTAGATCTCACTGCAATTCTTCACAAAACCACTCTATACGACTTGTAGAATGATCTATGACTCGTAAAGAGGTCTCGTATGGCTGAACTTCAAATCTGCAAACTTCAGTAGAAAACTCCACAAAACTAACTCTACGACTCATAAAGGGTCCCATAAACCTTCAAAAACTAGAAAATTTGCAATTTTTCCCAAAAATCATCCCAACCTACTTTCCTGCAAACTAAAATAAAAAACACATAAAAACCATAAATGTTGCATTGAGAACACACAAAATCCTAAGTTTTAAGCATCAAATGTATTGTATTTTGACAGCATATCAATACAACACATTTGATGCCTAAAATATGGGATTTTGTGAGTTCTTAATATGACTTTTTATGGTTTTTATGTGCTTTTATATTGTTATTACAGAAAATATAGCTTGGCATGATTTTAGGATAAAATTATAGATTTTACTAAAGTACAGGACATACGAGCCATCCTACGAGTCATAGCCCAAGCTACGAGCTGCCTTACGAGTTGTAGCCCAAGCTACGAGTTGTAGGATAATCTCATAGCAAGAAATAGTGAGCAAAAAATCAAAAATTTGCTAAGTAGAGGTCAGCTCTACGAGGATACTCTACAAGTTGTAGGTCTCAATACGACTCGTATAGGTGGGTTGGTAGTAAGAAACAGAGAGCTTGAAGTTTGGACAAAGAACTGAAGGCCTAGACTATGAGAAGAGCACATAGTCATAGCCCACGCAATGACTCATACCAGCGGGTCAGAATAGTCAAATCCAAGATAATAAGTACCTAATACGAGACCCTAATTACAACTCATAGGTCAACCTACGAGTCATACTTACGCGATGCACATGCTGCCAATTGTCTTTTTCTATTTAATTTTTAGGGTTAAAATGTAAATACTATAAATACTTTATGATAGGTTTTTCTTAGGGGAGCTGAGACATTATATTTATAGGGAACACTTTCAATATTCTCCCTTGAATATTCTTAGGGTATTCTTGGGGTTTAGTGTAGATTCACCTTTTTAATTGAAGACCCACTTTTAGGGATTACAAAACACACACTGTACTCATTCTACATTAATCCAAGCTTGTGGTTTGAAACTTGTGGTGTTCTTGTTCTTCATTATTTTGGGTAAACTCTCAATTATATCTCCTATTTGCATTGGTGTTGATTTTGCCTTAACCATGAGTAGCTAAGCACCCACAACTTGTGTTGTGGGAACCATGAGTAGTTGACTTGAAATGACCTAGACTTTGTGCATTTATTTGATTGGAGTTTTGCATGTCTTGTTTATTTCCCTTCATTTTGATTGTTGTTTGATAGTGGCCAACACCAAACCCTGCCTACTATCACGATCCCGACCAAAATTATGATGAATAGGAAAAGGGAAGTAAATGATAGGATTCGGTTGATATGTCTCATCTAATCAACCAAACCTGACCAAGGGGAGGTTGAATGGGATGATAGATAATGGTTAGTTGGCACACCATTGTTGCCGTCCAAGCGCCATGGTGACATTCAACCTTCAGCTTCACAAAAGGGTTGGAAGAACCTAAATTACCATCCGGTATGCGAATTCTCAATTAGAGTTATATTGTCTAGGGTAATTGAGTTAATTAATCATGGACTACACAATTCCCAAGTTATCCCTAAATTTGAGTGTCTTCCCACATCGTTACTTTAGGTTTTATTTTTGTTCTTAAATTATAAAGAAACCCCCTCGCCCCCTTGAGATTTTAGTAATCAATACTTGAAATGATTGGTAGTAGATTTCTATAGTCAAGACTTGTATTCCCTGTGGATTCGACCCTAACCTCTAGTTAGGTTAATTACTGATACCGATTGCTTTCTTATTTAAGCATGAACATTATTCAAAAATTATGGTGTCATTGTCGGGGAATACTGCTAGGTTCTTGACTTGATTTCACTAATAGTTAGTTTAAGGTTCTCTTGTATTTTACTTTTATTGTTGCTTTTCTTGTTTGATTTTATTTACAGGGTGTACTAGGTTGTATGCCTTGCATAAGGAGCCAAGGAAATCCCTTAGCTTCAATCAATTTGGAGATCAATCAACTCTTTAGAAAAATGGCTCAGGTGAATGAGGATATCGTGGTTGAGGAAGAAATGAATATGAATAATGATATAGAAGAGAAGAAAATCTACCTCTGAGGGATGATAGGCCACAAATTGGGGATTTTAATAAGAACGCTTATGGTTGGAATCAATACGCTTGAACCCTATGGCCATGGGCGTTATTAGTGCTATAGTTCTACCTCCATTACTGACAGATGCTAAGTTCTCAGTGTCAAGTAGATTACCTCAAATGCTCCAAAACTGCAGGTTGTTTGCAATGCTACCTTTAGATGATCCCCATCATCATCTACATAATGTTGTGGTTGTCTGCAAGAGTGTCATGGGGACGCAAAATACTTCTCTTAATGTAGTTGGTTTGTGGGTGTTTTCATTGTCACTAACTGGTAATGAAGTTGTGTAGTTGTCAGAGCTTCCTCTAGGTATAGTAACAAGTTGGACAGAGCTTCAGAGAGTATTTCTAGAGAGATATTTCCCAAGATCAAATAAGCTTAAGCTCAAAGACCAAATAAACAATTTTGAGAAATTGTTAGGTGATTCTATTAGTACCATATAGGAGAGATTCATCCAACACTTGAGGATGGTCCCTAATCATAAGATTGTTTGTGATGCCTTAGATGAGATTTTCCATCGAGCGCTTGATAAGAATAGTTAAGCTTGTGCCGACACGATCATGGGAGGCATGCTTCTAGACCAACATTTTACATTAATAATCGTAAGGATAGAGTAAGTGGTTAAAAAAAAATAGAGCTTGAGGTCAAAGAGAGTGAGGTGCAATAAAGACTTCTTGTTTAGTCAACACCAACAATGAGCAAGCTAACGTTAAGAAAGAGATCATGGAACAACTTGGTTAACTTCGCACGAGTATGTATGTGGTCTTAAAGCAAAATCAAGCAAGTGTTCGAGCGGTAACCGACCAACCTCCTAAGGCTCCTATGTATGAAAATCCATTCTTTGATGAAGATGTTTGTTTCCTGAGCAACCAAGCAGAGAGTTTCCAAAATAAACCCTAAGGGTCCAACTCGGACTATTGGAGGCAAGCTTTCAGGAATCAATGTCGAAACTATAATTGTGATGGTACTTAAAGAGACAACCAAGGTGGCTACTTTAAAATAGATAGAGTGTTGGATATTGAATGGGGTAGAAGAGATGGCTATAGTAGTGGCCCTTATATGCCACCCTACAACTGTGATTCCTTACCAAGTACTTCGAGGCTTGAAGAGATATTTGACAAGTTGTTGAAAAAATCCAATCACCAAGATGAGACCTTGAAAGGAATGAAGTCGGACATATCAAGCATAAACCAAAAGACAGAGTCTTACTCTGTGGTGATTAAACAACTAGAACAAGAATTTGGGCAAGTTTCTTCATAATTGAACCAATGCTAAAAGGGAACCTTACCAAGCAATATGGTTTAAAATCCAAAGTATGATGCACATTGTATGGTAATCATGACTAGGAGTGGTAAAAGCACCATAGATCCCCCTATGCTGGTGATTCAGGATGAAGCTTGTGAGAAGGGTATTGGTGGTGAAGTTGCGGTTAAGGGAGAAGGTTCGAAGAATATAAGGATGCAAAGAAAAGAAGTGAGAGAGCATGAAAAAATAAGATGATTCTAAAAATGTATCCTTTTTTCTGTCAAAGACTTAAGAAAAAGGAAAAGGAGGGCAAATTCAAGCACTTCTTCTCGATATTGAAGCAATTATCCATCAACATTCCCCTCTTAAAAGCTTTGAAAAAGATGCCTAGGTATGCCAAATATATGAAGGACTTGGTGACAAAGAAGCATACTTTGAGCCAATAGATACAATAATGTAGTGCAATCACGACCAAATGCCTTGTTCAAAAATAAGAGGACCTTGGTGCATTCACCATCCCTTGTACCACTAGTGATGTTGAATTCCCAAGAGCATTGTGCGACTTAGGAGCAAGTATTAATCTAATGCCTCTTATCGTGTTCAAAAAACTTGGTCATGGCACCCCTACTCTGACAAGAATACGGTTGCTCATAAAAAATCAAACAATCAAAAAGCCAAAAGAAATATTTCTTTATGTGCTTGTAAAGGTTGATAAATTCATCTTTCCCGTAGACTTTGTGATCCTTGATTGTGAGGTTGATTCGAAGTGCGCATTATATTGGGAAGACCATTTTTGGCCACCGGGAGAGCCTTAGTGGATATGAATTCAAGTCAGCTTTGGTTTAGGGTCAATGATGCAGAGGTCATGTTTGACATCTGCCAATCAATGAAACATCTAGAAGAGTTAAAGAGCAAAGTTTGGGCCCTTGATTATTTTTGATGATGGATGATGACAAAGTCAAGCCGCGACATTAAATTAGGCACTTCTTGGAAGGAAACCTAAGTTATGCCCCTTGTTTTTTTTTCTCATTGCTTATATGTATCTTTACATTGAGGACAAAGTATTCTCTTTTGATGGGTTGGGGGAAGTTATAGATTAAGGTGAAATTTGAGTAACCGCAAGCCCATAATTTCCCTTATTTTTGGTCCCAAGGTTTTCTTGTCACTCTTCTTTTTCCTTATGGATGTTTTAATTTCTATTGAACTGGCATATTTAGGTAGTGTAGATAATTTGTAGATATATAGTAGTTATGATCTTTTGGCATATATATATAGTTTTGAAATGCTTTTTGAATGTTTTAAAAATTCGCTACCCTCAAAAATTTTGAGATTGTTGGTTATTAGTGCAATCATACATGTGATGATCTAGCAATATTTGTTCTGATAATGGCAAGTTGATGCTTGAAGCATGACCTATGACCCTATACTTGATTGTGTATGCGATGCCATATGTGTGAGCTTATTTTGACTCATTCATGTATTATGTATAGACTCAGAACTTGTCCTATTACTCTAAGATTGGATTGGTGATTTTCTTGGATTGGGAAAAGATCTTAACCCATTGTTCTATTAGTAAAGTCCACTTTTGCCTAAATAACCTACCAAATGTAATAGTTTATACCTTCTTCCAATTGTTTGAGCTTTTCAGGTACCTATTCTTCTTGACAACAAGCTAACCTAGCCTTGTTTTATGAAATAACTTGATATTGGCCCTGATCTATCCTTGAACATATAAACCTTGATTGAGGCTAAAAGCCTAAGTTGAGGGTGGCTACAAATAGTGGCCCTGGTTTGGGGAATAGATATTGTGTGCTACATCTCAGGCTAAAAGTCTAAGTTAAGGGTGGCCCTTGTTGTGGTAAAGTAATGAAAATGAGGTGGTTAGTTGGGAAATAAAGAAAGAAATGAAGAAGTCATGTTCTAGGTGAAAGAAAAGAAAAGAAAAGTTGCCTTGGATGAAGAAGATATCTAGAATAAGTTCAAAAATGAGGCACAGCTGAAAAAGAAAAAGAAAACACCTAGGGAAAAGATTGAAAAGGAAGCATAAAGGTGGATTTTAATGAAAATTGTTGAGTTACAGAGGTAAGAGGGTTGCGAAACATGGTTAAAGGATAGCTTTTAGTCACTACTTGCCTAAAATGTCATACCAAAACCCTATGAGCCTATGTTACAATCCATTAAGTCCTAAAGTGATTTGAATCTACTTTGTCATCTGTTCAGAATTGAGTATAAACTTAAGCCTATGGTGTTAGTCATTTTGCAAGAATTTCATTCGTGAGAGTTAGAATGCTTGCACGTTCCCTGATTTTGATGCACTTTGAGTGAGAAAGAGGGACTTCTTCTCTATGAGCGCATTTGCATTGCATAATTAGCATATGACTAATTCAGTGATTGTAGATTTTTGATACTTATTCACTTGTCACAATTGGATTGACGGATATATCTTTATATTTTGGTTTGCTTAGTAGCTATGCAATCAGGTTTTAAAAGTGAGATTTGGGTACCTGAATTGTACTTAAAGGATGTATGTGCCATTAGAGTAGCTACTATATGTTTCTCATTGTCTATTTAGATCAAATCATCTCTTTAAAACAAGCAATAGTTCTAAGTTGAGGGTGTTGATATGCTGTCAAAATACAACACATTTGATGCCTAAAACAAGGGATTTTGTTGGTTCTTAATGCGACGTTTTATGGTTTTTATGTGTTTTCATGTTGTTATGATACAAAAGATAGCTTGGCATGATTTTTGGAGAAAATTACAGAATTTACAGAAGTGCAGGAAATATGAGCCATCCTACGAGTTGCAGCCCAAGTTGCGAGTCATAAAGTGATCTCATAGGAAGAAATAGTGAGCAAAAATCAGAAATCTGCTAAATGGAGTTTAGCCCTATGAGGCCACTCTTTGAGTTGTAGGCCGCACTATGACTCGTAGCAAGAAATAGAGAGTTCAAAGTTTGGACCAAGAACTGAAGGTTTAGACTACAGAGGAGCATACGAGTCATAGCCCAAGCAATAACTCATACCAGTGGATCATAACAGTCAAATCCAAAATGCAAAGTGCCTGATATGAGACCTCAATTATGACTCGTATGGTAACCTATGAGTCTACCTACGTAGCGTAGCTGCTGCCAGCTGTATTATTACTTTTTAGGGTTAAATTCTAAATACTATGATTTCTTTATGATAGATTTTTCTTAGGGGAGTTGAGAGATTGGATATTGTAGGGAACACTTTGGATATTCTCCCTTTAGTTTTCTTAGGATTTTCCTAGGTTTTAGTGTAGATTATCCTTCTTAATTTGAAGACTCACTTTCGGGGATTGCAAAACACACATTTACTCATTCTCCATTAATCCGAGCTTGCAGTTTGCAACTTGTGGGGTTCTTGTTCTTCATTATTTAGGGTAAACTCTCAACTATGTCTTCTATTTGCATTGTTGTTGATTTTGCCTTAGCCATGAATAGCTAAGCACCCACAACTTGGCGTTATGGGAACCATGAGTAGTTGACTTGAAATGACCTAGACTTTTTGCATTTTCTTGATTGGGGTTTTGCATGTACTATTTATTTCCTTTTGTTTTGATTGTTGTTTAGTGGTGGCCAACACCAAAACCCACCTAATATCACGATCTTAATCAAGGTAGTGATAAATAGGTAAAGGGAAGTAAATGACAGGATTCGATTAATGTGTTCTCGTCTAATCAACCAAACCTGACAAGGAGAGGTTGACTGGGACAATAGGTAATGGTTAGCTGGCACACCACGGTTGTCGACCACGCGCCATGGTGAAATTTGACTTTTAACTTTACAAGAGGGATGGAAGAACCTAAGTTATCATCCTGCATACGAATTCCCAATTAGAGTTGTGTTGTCTAGTATAATTGAGTCAACGAATAATGGGGAACAAAATTCCCAAGTTGTCCCTAAATTTGAGTTTCTTCTTGCATCTTTAGTTTAATTTTTATTTTTGTTATTGAATTATAAAGAAAAAAACCCCATCTAGAGATTTTAGTAATCGATGCTTGGAATAATTAGTAGTAGATCTCTATAGTCAAGCCCCGCATTTCCTGTGTCTTCGACCCTAACCTCCGGTTAGGTTAATTGCTGACAACGATCACTTTCTTATTGGAGTATGAACATCAGTCAAGCACATCAATGAGAAACATCGATCAAATCATGTTACTTAATCTCTTTTCCTATTCATTACTATGTTGATCCAGTCAGTAACACTAGGCAGGTTCTAATATTGGCCACTATCATAAAACATGCAAAACAAAGAGAGTGAATCAATACATATGTATACACCTTCCAAGAATTATGACTTATCCGATTTTACGTTGTTATTTCTTCATAGTTCGCACAACCCTTGTTGTGGATTCAACTACTCATGCTATGTGTAGATGCAAGAATTATGGATTTAGAAATCATAATTGAACACTTACACAATAGAATTAAGAACAAGCAAATCCAACTTAAATAAGAACCACAAGCTTTAAAATAAAATTCAAACACAAGTGTTCTCAAAGACTCTCCAAAGTGATCTTATAATTTTTTTCTCTCTAATTTCTGAGTTCTCTAAGTACTGGATGAAAACTTATGAAAAATAACCTAAAAAACCTATTTATAATAGGTAAAGTACATGACCTAAACAAAATAGAACTGGTCAGCATGCCATACGAAAGGGGCTTACCGGCCATATTATATTCCACGGCCCATAGTCGGGGTCTCGTACTCTGCTGCTGGAATTTTACACTTTAATTCTATGACACCACTCTACAACTCGTAAAATAGTTTATGATCGGTAACGGGGGTTTCGTCTATAGAACTTCTGAAAGTCCCAATCTTTGATCGTCAGGGCACGAACATTCTTCTGTGACTTGTAAAACCTTCTATGGCTCATCTGCATGCTCGTAGTATAAACTTCAGAAAGTAGCCCCTGATATGCTATCAAAATATAGCATATTTGATGCTTAAAACTTATGATTCTGTATGTTCTCAATGCGATATTTTTAGATTTTATTTGTTTTTGTGTTTAGTTTTGAGGAAAACGGGTTAGCCATGCTTTAGGGTAAAATTACAGAAATGTTTTGGATTTTGGTGAATTATGAGAACCTCTACAAATCGTAGAGCATTCTACAAGTTGTAGAGGTTGTTTTGTGATAAATTCTAGTGAATGGTGATATTTAAAGATCAGTTATACGTGACCTCTATACGAGTCATATAGACAGGTTTCGAGAAAATTTTCAGTGAAGGATAATTTGAAGCAGTTGAGGCCTACGAACAAGCAATATCAATCATAGATCTATTTATCAGTCATAAAGTGAAGTAGTAGAAGAGCATTCCAAAATCCCAGAAGCTGAATACGAGACCCCGTCTATGACTCATAAATAACATTACGAGTCGCAGAAACCTTTCATAAAGTCCGCTAACCCATTTTTTCTATCTTTTAGGACCTAATTGTAATTACTATAAATAGTACTATTAGGGTATTTTTGTAGCACAGTACAGTAGAGAATGTTATTAGGCAATACCTTTATGTTTTGGACTTAGGAGAACTCAATACTTGAGAAAGAATACACTTGTGAATTAATTTCATCTTCAATCTGGTGATTCTCAATTAGATTTGGATATGCTTGATTCTCAATTCAATTAGGTAAGTATTTAATTATAGTTCTTCAATTCATAATTTCTTCACCTACCCATAGCATGAGTAGCTAAATCCACAACGGTTGTGAGAACCATGAAGATCTAACAAAGTAGACATGAATATTTTACAATTCTTGGAATGGGTATATGCATGTTTAATCTATTCTCTTCGTTTTGCATGATTTCTAATGATGGCCAACATTAGAACCTGCCTAGTGTTACTAACTGGACCAAGGTAATAATGAACAGAAAAAGAGATTGATTAATAGGATTCGATAATATGTTCGTATCTAATCAATCGAATTGGGCAAGAGGAGGTTGAATGGGACTTATAGATAATGCTTAGTATTGCACACTATAGAGATGCATCAAGTCACATAGTGAAATGCGCATCTTACCTATCACCAAAGTAGAATTGAGTTGGCTAATTACATGAATTTCTTATTAATGAATTGCTTTTGAGTCTATGTATTCCCTTGCGTTTGACCCTAACCTTAGTTAGGCTTTATATCTTGACAGTTACCGCTTTATCTTCTAAAAGAAGGTGTAACTTGGGCGACAACAAAGATTTTAGCACTGTTGTCGATGAATATGGCTAGACTTAAGTTGATTTATTAAGTAATTTAAGTGTTAATCCTTAGTTCCCTTTATTTTACTTTTCTTTCATTTTTGCTTTTGTTGCTTTGTAGGATATACTAGTAGTGTATAGCTAACACATAGATTCAAGGAAATCCCTTAACTCCACTTGATCCAGAGATCCAAAAATACTAAAGGAATAGTGCAAGAAAATGCCAATAATGAGGCCAATGCAGCTTTAACCCGAAATGATAGGGATGAGAATCCATCTCCTTTGGAGAACATTCCATAACCTCGAGAGTTCAAAGCCAATGCTTACAAATGAAATCAGTATAGGTTGAACCCCATGGCTATAGATATGACCAGGGCTATTATGTTGCCACCACTACTAGCTAACACAAAGTTCACTGTCTTTATGGGTTACTTCAGATGTTGTAGAACCGTGGGCTATTTGTCAGCTTACAATTGAAGGATCCACATAGCCACTTACACAATGTGGCATTTGTTTGTAAAAGTCTGACGGGAACACAGAATCTGTCTATAGATGTTATGGGAGAAGATTTTCTCATATGGGTAATGCTTCATTATGGCTATATGAGCTCCCACAGAGCTCAATCACTAGATAGGCAGATTTATAGAAGACCTTTTTAGAGAGGTACTTCCCTAGGTCAAAGAAGCTCAAGTTGAAGGACTTGATCAACAACTTTGAGAAAATTCTTGGTGATTCCATAAGCATTACCTGAGAGCAGTTTATTAAATGTTTGAGAACATCCCTAATGTAAGTTAGTTGATGATTCCTTGGTGGAGATCTTCTACCATGCCCTTGATGAGAACTGTCAGGCTTGTGCTGACATTATTATGGGGGGCATGTTTCCAGGTCAACCATTTGCAAGGATAATAGAGTGTATGGAACAAGTGATCAAGGTGAATCGTGTATGTGGTCAATGGGATAGAGCTTTAAAGAAGGGTTTATGTATTATTAGTATGGGTGTAGATCAATCCAATATTAATAAGGAGATCATGCAACAACTTGCTCAATTTTGCATTGGCATAGAGGTTATGATGAAGCAGAATCAAGGAAGAGTAAATATGGTGGTTCATTAACCTCCATGTGCACCCATGTATGAGGAGACATATTATAAGGAGGATGTATGTTTTGTGACTGATCTACGAGGAGTTTTCAGACTAATGCCCAAAGGTCCAACTAGTACTATTGATGCTAAGGTTAAGGAAAACAAGGTGAAACTATGGTAGAGATGGAACTTTCAGAGTAAACCATGGTGGTTATTTTATAGAAACAGGGTTTTAGATATAGATTGGGGTCATAGAGAAGGCTTCAAAAGTGGTCCATATGTTCCACCACATAATCAAGATGCAGGTATAAGAAATTCCAAAATTAAGGAGATGTTTGATCACTTGTTGAAGAAGTTGAGATAAAAGATGAGACTCGAAACGACATGAAATTGGATAGTTCAAGCATAAATCAGAAAATAGAGTCTTCTTCTGTGGCTATTAACAACTTGAACAAATATTGAGTCAAGTGTCAACTCAGTTAAATCTGCGTCAGAAGGGTACATTGCCTAGCAACATGATGCATAATTCTAAAAATAAGGGGAAATACATTGTGGTTACTACTAGAGGTGGAAAGAGCACTATTGATCCTCCTATGTTGGTTGAGGTAAAAGATGTTCATGAGAAGATAGTTGCAGATGAGGATATGGTTGAAGAAGATGATTGTGCTAAGGATGGGGTAAGTAAAGCAGCTCAAGAGCCACAAAGGTATAAGCCCATCCCTAGGCCTCCACTTCCTTTCCCTCAATGAAAAAAAAAGAGGTAGGAGGAAAGCAAGTTCAATCACTTTCTCTAAATGCTTAAGCAGCTACCTATCAACATCCCTCTAGTTGAGGCTTTGGAGAAAATAACGAGCTACGCCAAGTTTATGAAGAACTTGGTTACCAAGAAGCGTAGTGTGAGTCAGGAGCTTTCTCAAGAGCTTCAATATTACAGTGTCATCACTACAAAGTTCGTACTTAGATGAGTGAAGATCCAGGTGCTTTTACCATACCTTGCACTATAGGTGATGTTTAGTTCGCAAGGGCACTATGTGATTTAGATGCCAATATCAATTTAATGCCTCTTGTGGTCTATAAGAAGCTTAGATTAGGAGCCCCTACTCCTACTATCATGTCATTGTTAATGGCGGATCAAACGGTGAAGAAGCTTGTAGGGATACTCTATGATGTGTTGGTTAAAGTGAAAAAATTCATATTTCCTGCAGACTTTGTGATTGTAGACTGTGAGGTTGATTTTGAGGTTCCAATCATCTCAGGAAGACCATTCATAGCCACAGGACGAGCTCTATTAGATATGAACACTAGTTAACTCAGGTTTAGATTGAATGATGAAGAAGTTGTCTTCGACATCCGCCAGTCCATGAAGCATCCAGATGAAGTCAAGAGTGCAATTTGGGCAGTTGGTGAAATCTGAATAACCAATTTATCTAAGTCATGCTGTAATAATAAATTAGGCACTACTTAGGAGGCAACCCTACGTTTTTGATGCTATTGCGTAGTTATAAGTTTATTTTCAATTTTTGGATTCATAGGTTGTTGTTTCATTATGTTCTTATTGTAATTTTAGATAGTGGGTTGGTTGTGTATTAGGTAGTTGTGTATTTCATAAAAATTATGCAGGTGCAGGACTAAGTCAGTAAATTTGGATGAAAAGGAATCAGGTCTAATTTCTATGACTGGGTCAATGAGTCATAGAGTAGTCTACAACTCATACCCTATCTCATAGAAATCTCTAGTGAACATGAATAGTGTGTACTCCAATCTACGAGCCAACTTTCCGATTCATAGATCAAATTACGAGTCGTGAATGGGGTTTGTGGAACTTAAGTAAGATTTTGAATTTTACTAAGTTTTGTCTTTCTACAATACCATAACTTACGAGTCATAGCTCTATCTACGACTCATAATCACGATTTTGTAGACCCAAGCCCAGTAATTTTAAATCCTGACTCAGAAAAAGTATAAAAAGGAGGGGTCGAAATTACTTTGACCCTATTTGACCTAATAGACTAACTTGGGTAACTACAAAATTTCCCTTCCGCTCTAAATTCCAATCAATATCAAGCCACCTTTGACCATTTTTTGATGCATTTTTCAGCACTTATGGTGTTGTTTTGTGCTTATTAACCTTCTCTCTTTCCACCAAGCTAATCACTATTCTTGGTAAGTTTCTTGGTTTGATATTAATCTCTAAATTTGCTTTGTTCTTAATTGTTTGATGTGATGATTGTGATAGTTTGGTGTTAAAATATGAATTTCCTATTAAATTTGAATTGTGAATGTAAATTGGGTATATTTTGCTTCAATATTGATAATTATTCTTCCTATAGGATCATCTACCATGCTTGATTGAATAGTATTGAATCATTTATGATTGTAAATTGGGTTTTGATAACATAGGATCATGATATTGCTTGAGTCAAATTGAGATAGTCGTAATTGTAGGGTATTTGATGCTAGATCATTTTGATAGGGTGAATATATGTGAATTGTTATAGGGAATGTTTGTTGTATGCTACACATATGTGTGTGTGGTGTGTTCTTGCTTTGATGCTGGTAGAATTAGTTTTTGAAATGTCTTTTGGGTTCTGTGTGATGGACTTAGAAACTCAAGAGACTGAGATTTCTGGTCCATAAGTGTCTTTTACAACCCGTAAAGTGATCTACGAGTCATAATTTCCCCTAATAAAGACTTCCAGAAACTTTATGTTTCTGAGTTTCCATCAAATGAGACCTTCTATCTGTCCTAGAACACTTTATGACTCAAAGATAGGTCTTGTAGATCCCTGCTGGATTTTTATTATTCTCTGGAATTGTATACAACCCCCATCTATGACTCATAAACCACTTTATGAGTCACACCTAGGTCTCGTAGACTATTCTAGAGTCTAAATTATTTTGAACTTCTAGTCTATGAGAGCACTTAACGACTCATATTGCTCACTACGATTTGTAAAGGAGATCTCATAGAACCCTTCTGCAACTGATTCAAATAATGTTTTACAGTTTATTTCTTGATTCTTGGGGAAAATCATAGTTTATTTATATCTATTTTTCAAGTACTATTGCCTAGAATAGAGATCTCTCAAAGATCAAGGCATTTAGGAGGAAGCTCGTGAATGAGACTACTGATGATAAGCAGACCCCTTAGCTGAGTGGGTTACTAGAGATCCTCCATGTCTGATAAGACCCTGAGGCTGAGGTACCATAGACCAGAGGATCAGTAGCCAAATCTGGGCGTACTCAGGCTTAGGCTAATAGTCATTCCCAGTATAAAGAGAAAGGTACTAACGAGAAGAGTCAGAGTAGCATGCCCTAGATAACTAGCTCCAGAGAGGAGTCCAGTTTTGAGGAGGACTTTAAGGAC
This sequence comes from Solanum sejunctum, assembly GCA_025642045.1. Taxonomy (NCBI): domain Eukaryota; kingdom Viridiplantae; phylum Streptophyta; class Magnoliopsida; order Solanales; family Solanaceae; genus Solanum; species Solanum sejunctum. Next base: position 12,428 of record JAOTQJ010175910.1, on the reverse strand, counting down.
AAAGGAGATACCAAGTCCTTTAGCGCACCATCTTTTTCATCACCACCGGATGCCCATGCTAACTGATGGTGCATTGAGGGCATGGATAAGATTTTCAGAGAGGGCATTCAGCCTAAGGAGTAGGGCAAGCCTACCCTTTCTATCTACGAGGAGCCCCAAGTGATTCCAGATGGACCTAGTCGTGCCCTAGGTATACAGGATATGATGATAGGTTATGGGCTCATGTAGCAAACTAAGTCTCTTGGACGATACTCCCCAGATTTGGTGAGGGAGTTATATGCCTCATACGTAGCCGCTATTCACCAATCTCTTCCCAATAGAAAAAAGCCCCTTACTCAGCCCAGGCTTATAGAGACAAGAGTGCAAGGTCGACGGGTTGATATTTTTGATAAAACCATCCACTGTATGCTTGTTGGTCACAAGTGTCATGCCCTTAGACCACAGCAGACTTAGACTACATATATGGGTAGGCTCAAAACCCACTAATTATGAAGGATCCTCAGAATTAGACCACACTACTAAGATGGGTGGCCATTCATACTGTAGAGTAGGTTATGGAGCCTACTTGGGTCACCATCCATACTAAGCCTATAGTAAAGTATTTCCTCAGCTTCCCCACCAAGTTATGGTGGCGATTGTTAGATCAGCATCAGCCTAGCAAATAATATACTTACATCAAAGAGTGCAATTCGGATTGCTAGCATCTTGGCTAGTTATGACATAGATTGGGCCCGACTCATAGCAAAGCAGATACATGAGTCAGCATTAAACAGGGCCACCTCCATCCCATTTTTGATTTTGATTTATGGACTTAGTGTAGAGTCTCGAGTGCAGATTTTACATCAGTTGGACCAACTAATTGAGGCCCAACATACTTTGGAGTCTAGTATGATCAAGGTTGATGAGGACCCTATGGTAATTCGACAAGCACAGCCTCCACTACTACCACATGTGTTCGCCTCGGTGTCACCACCTAAGGGTTCGATGACTGCCCCTACTACTATTATTGTTGCTACTACAGAGGATAAAATTTTGTAGCTTGAGGCAGTCTTTAAGAGGGGTCCCACTATTACTGCTACCAAACCAGAGGCCTCTACTTCACAACCTTTTACAACAGGCATGGTTTACGTGTCTACCACTTCTATTTAGGCGATGACACAGAGATTATCATATGTTGAGTCCTAGTTGACTCAAAATTTTCAACAGATTAGGTCATGAGTAGGACAGGCTATCTTAGACTCAGAGGACCAAAGCCAGGCAATCACCATTTTTTCTATTTAGGACCATATGTCTAAGGTGGATGACCCCGTCGATGCCATCGAGAAGAGGGTGCAGAAGAGATTGACTGAGGCCCAGCCTTCAGATTTCTACGCATTGCACACAGAGGTCCAGAAGCTTAGGGTTGACTTCATAGCATCACTTGCGGCACCAGTTATATTACTAGAGGAGACATCTAAGTGTCAGTGTTAGATTTATTTACCTTTTAGTAGCTTACAAGCACTTCCCTTGAGAAGAGACCTTACATGAATATGGAGATAAGTGAGATAAATGTACCTGTGAAGCTCTCAAGATGAGGAGGAGGGTCTCGAGCATGACTTTAGGAGTTGAGGTATGAGGCGGTGATCAGATGAGCTTAAGAGGATGATAGGTTGAGAGGTATTGGCCCCTCCAAATAAAGTAACATTTCTAAGGAGACTAACCCATGAGGAAAGGGTGGCCAGACTCAGCCTAACACATGCGCTTAGGCGTCCAGGATGTTTTTGACCCCCTACATTCTATTTTTGATTTATTTTGTGGATTTACGACAAAGCACATCTTTTACAATAGGGTGTGGATAGTTTTGGGCCTTAGTGAAGTCTGAGTAGCTTATGGTCCATAACTACCCCAAATTTTGATCCTAAGATTTTCTTACCGATGATCTTTTTCCTCATGGATATTTAATTTCTGTTGAACCGGCACGTTTATGATGTTTACATAATATTTGTAGCATATAATACTAATACTTATGGCATATGCCATGTTCGTATATTTTTCTTTGAAAAATGGTACCCACTAAATATTTGTGATTAGTAATTACATAGTAACCATGCATGTTTAGGTGTTTGATAATATGTATTTTGATAAGTGAGGGTGAATTGAGATAGAAAGCATGATCTGTGAGTCTCTTACTAATAATGTGTGAATTGCCATGTAAGCATGAGCTTATTTTGCTAGATTCTTGCATTTTGTGTTAATTTAGAACTTGCCATGCTACTCTAAGTTGGATTGTAGATTAAATGGATTAGGAAAGAATTTTAGGCTTTTATTCTTTCAATAGTCCACTTTAGCCTAAAATAACCAACCAAATGATGATATATCCCTTGTTCCAAATATCTAAGCCTTACGTAAACAAATTCTTTCAAAACACCTAATTAACCCAGCCTTATCTAGGGTAAAATCTAGAATTTAACCTTGGTCTTTCCTTGATCATTGTGAATCTTGAATTAGGCAAAAGGCCTAACTTGAGGGTGGCTGCCAAAAGTGGCCCTGATTCTGGGGATGGATAGTGTGCACCTTAACATAAGCTAAAAGCCTAAGTTGAGGGTGGTTGGTGTATAGGTAAAAGCACAAAAATAAGAGAAAGAGTTAGGAATGGGGAGAAAAAGAAGAAAAATCATGTATCGGGTGCAAGAAAAAGAGATGATACATTAGATTGAGCCAACAAGCAAAATGATGTGTGAAAACAAGGCAAAAAGCAAAAAAATGAGAAGAAAGCAGCTGAAAAAGCTTGAATAAGGAAAAAGGGAGAATAAGGTGAAAATGACAAAGTTGGTGAGGCTAAAGTCTAGAAAATTGCAGTTTCAAGGAGGGTCTTTAGTCACTATTTTCCTAAAATATCATACAAAAGCACCCTGAGCCTACGTTTCAAGCCTAGAAAGTCCTAAAGTGATCCTAGTCCAGTTAGGGCCAAGAATATGGTATTAGTCAATATGCATAAATATCTTTTATAAATGTGAGTATTTTTGCACAGTCCCATAGTTGAATTTGAAATCATTATTGAGTGTCAGATATGGGACTTCTTTCTGTGAGGGCACCTGCATTTGCATTGTTAGCATTTGGCTTGTTCAGTGCTTATAGACTGTTGATAGAGTGTTGTTTGTCATAGTTGTGTTGTCACATGCACTAATTTGCAATAGTTTGCTAAATAGATAGCTAATCCTCTTTTAAAAAGCTAATGTGGGTATCTGAGTTTGAATTGTATGTGATACAAGCCATTGAGTTGAGTTCTGCATGTTTTTGTACTGCCTATATAGATTGAGTCGTCGCTTGAGGACAAGCAACAATTTTAAGTTGAAAGTGTTGATGTGCTATCAAAATACAACATATTTGATACTTAAAACTTAGGATTATGTGTATTCTCAAAGCGATATTTTTAGTTTTTATGTGTGTTTATGTTTAGTTTTGCAGGAAAACAAGTTAGCCATGCTTTGAGGTAAAATTGTAGAAAAGTTTTGGTTTTGGTGATTTATGAAACTCTTCATAGATCGTATAGCATTTTACAAATCATAGAGGTTGTTTCATGACAAATTCCAGTAGGATCGTATTTGAAGATCAGCTATACGAGACCTCTATACAAGTCATAGATCATTTTATGAGTCATATAGTTAGGTTTATTGAGGGGTAATTTGAAGCAGTTGAGGCCTACGAACAAGCACTATGCTCATTGATCCATTTATGAGTCATAATGTGAAGTCATAGAAGAGCAGTCTAGAATCCCAAAAGCTACATATGAGACCCCGACTATGACTCGTAAATCATATTACGAGTCATAGAGACCTTTCGTGGAGTCCACCGACCAATTTTTCGAATTATTTAAGACTTAATTGTAATTACTATAAATAGTACTTTTAGGGTATTTTTTGTAAGGAGTACAGTAGAGAACATCATTAGGCAGTATATTTAGGGTTTGTACTTGGAGAACTCAATACTTGGTAAAGAATACACTTGTGGATTAATTTAATCTTCAATCATGTGATTCTCAATCAGATTTGGATTTGTTTGATTCTCAATTCAATTGAGTAAGTGTTTAATTATGTTTTCTCAATTAATAATTTCTTCATCTACCTATAGCATGAGTAGCTAAATGCACAACTAGGGTTGTGAGAACCATAAAGATCTAACAAAGTAGACATGGATATTTGGTAATTCTTAGAATGGGTGTATGCATGTATTAATCAATTCTCTTTGTTTTGCGTGTTTTCTAATGGTGGCCAACATTAGAACCCGCCTAGGGTTACTGACTGGACCAAGTAGTAATGAATAGGAAAAGAGATTTATTAACAGGATTCGATAATGTGTTCTCGTCTAATCAGCTGAACTGGGCCTAAGGGAGGTTGATTGGCACTTATAGGTAATGGTTAGTATTGCACACTATAGAGATGGGCCAAGTTACATAGTGAAATTTGCCTCTTATCTTTGACCAAAGGCCTTGGTAAACTTAAATTACTGTCCTGCATGCTATGTTCTAAACATGAATTGAGTTATTTGGGGATACAAGCTGGGGGATCATGGAGAACATAATACCCTTGTTGCTCCCTAGTATTGATTTTCTTCTGTGATAGTTAGTTTAGTTTATGTAGTAATTGAATATAGCAAACGCATCCCCATTCGGGGAATTGAGTTGGTTAATTACTTGAATTGCTTATTGATGCATTTTCTTTGAGTCTACATATTCTCTTGGGTTTGACCCTACCCTTGGTTAGGTTTATATCTTGACGACTACCGCTTTATCCTCCAAAAGGATGTGTAACTTGGGTGACATCAAACATTTTTTGTGTCATTACTGGGGAATACTGCTAGACTTAAGTTGATTCATTAAGTAATTTGAGTGTTAGTCCTTAGTTCCCTTTATTTTACTTTTGTTTTTGTTTTTGTTTTTGTTTTTGTTTTTGTTTTTGTTTTTGTTTTTGTTTTTATTTTTGTTTCTTTGCAGGGCATACTAGTAGTGTATTCCCAAACTCAGAGTCAAGTCAATCCCTCAACTCCACTTTATATAGAGATCTAATAAATTACTAGAAGAATGTCCCAAAAATGCCAACAACATAGCCAATGCAGCTTTAAATCAAAATGATGGGGATGAGAATCCACCACCTTTGGAGAACATTCCACAGCCTTGGGAGCTCGACATCAATGCTTACCAATGGAATCAAAATAGGCTAAACCCCATGGCTATAGAAGTGACTAGGTTATTGTGTTGTCACCACTACTAACTAACACAAAGTTCACAATCTCTAGTGGGTTACTTCACATGCTGCAGAATCGTTGGCTCTTTGTGGGCTTACCATCAGAGGATCCACAGAGCTACTTGCATAACATGGAATTTGTTTGAAAAAGTGTTATGGGAACACGTAATCTATCTATGGATGTTGTGGGACTTCATCTCTTCCCATTATCTCTTTCAGGTAATGCTGCATTATGGCTATCTGAGCTCCCATAGTGTTCAATCACTAGCTTGGTAGATTTACAGAAGGCTTTTTTGGAGAGGTACTTTCTTAGGTCGAAGAAACTCAAGTTGAAGGACCAGATCAATAACTTTGAGCAACTTCCTGGTGATTCAATAAGCACTACTTAGGAGCGGTTTACTAAATGTCTAAGGAGAGTCCCTAACCTCAATATAGTTGATGATACATTGGCGGATATCTTCTATCATGCCCTTAATGAGAACCGTCAGGCTTATGCTGACAATATTATATGGGGAATGTTTCTATATAAACCATTTACAAGGATTATCGAGCATAAGGAACAAGTGGTCAAGACAAATAGTGCATTGGGGCAATGTCATAGAGCATCAATGAAGGTTTTATGTGTTGTTAGTGTAGGTTCAGAGCAAGCAAAAATTAATGAGGAGATCACACAACAACTTCCTCAAATTTGCACTGGAAGCAGAATCAAGGAAGAGTAAATGTGGTGGTTCA
>JAOTQJ010175871.1:0-24180 GCA_025642045.1 Solanum sejunctum | reverse complement strand
TTCTCATAAGTGAGGTTACTTCTCTGAAATGGGTGGTATTCCCTTAAGGAGGAGTATGGTCTATCTTTGACAAGTAGATCACTCTTTCTGTGGTGTAGAGTGAACATCAGGATTCCATGTAATAAATCGCATGGTTTTATATATCGGTTAAGGTCCCATTCTCGCTATGTTTATATATTAGACATTCATGCATCATGGATTTGAGGAATATTATTATCACATTATTTCCTATATAATTCTTTATATATATATATATATATATATATATATATATATATATACGTGTCTTGTCATCTCACATTGAAATGCAGGTTATCATGTGTATATATATAGCATACCCACATCTTAGTACATCCCAACGTCCTAATTCATACTTTTTCCTATGTGATCTAACCATGTAGGGATCGGAGACTTTCCTTATCCACCACTTCAAGGCTAAGTACAATCTGTGGAAATGTGCTTGTGCTGAGTTATTTATTCCAAGGAGAAGACCAACCTTCTATCACCTATTTTATGTTATGGCTATTTTATGTCTTTACTTTGTGGGTGAGCCTGGGAAATGCTTTGGCCCTCGTCCTTTTTATGATTTTGAGGGATAATTATACATTATGTAACTCTATGTATGAGCCTTGATATGTTTGAAGCTTATGGAGGCTACGCTTATGTTTTATCTTATGTTGACGTTGTTATGATGTGATGATGAAATTGCTAAGTCCCTATTCCCATAGCTTGAGTCATATGATCCTATCCCTTAGAATTGCTTGATGATGATTGTGCAATTGAAAGTCCCATTTTCTCTATACGTATAGCTTGAGTCCTGAGACCCCGTCCCTTACACCTACTTATTCTGTTGTGATATGTGACAATGAGTCCCATACCCCTTGTCCCATAGCTTGAATCCTAAGCCCCTATCACTTAGTATCACTTTATAGTATCTAAATTATGCTTTCAAATTGATGATGTGTAAATGGATGTTCTGAGGCTTACTTGGGGACTTTTGGATTCCCGTTCTCCATGTTACACCTAGGCCCTAGGCTTGGATTGTGACAGTGTCCTGGACTTATTTGATGACAGTTCAAATTTTTCCTTAAAATTCTTACATTAAGTAAGAATGCCTTAGACTTTTCCCAAAGATCATTTAAGTGATATTGGACAATTTTTGGCACTAAAATCCATCCTATTAATTGCCTTTAAACCCCAAATTAACCCATTCTTTCACAATTTACACCTTACAAAAATTCTCTCTCTAAAACTATTCTCCAAGGCTTTCCTTTCTTCCAAGTAAAAACTCTATGGCAGATCGAGTCAAACAAAATCATCCATTTTTCTTTAAGTTTTCCGAAAAAATCACTTAAAGCATGGGAATTTTCATCAATAGAATCCTTTCTTATATGGAACTCTTTCAAAATTCTCAATTTCTACCTAATTTCAATTACTTAAATTGTATGGGTCTTCCTACTTCTACTCAATTTCTTTAATTGTGAATGAGGTGTCTATTTATCAATCCTAATGAGGATTCATGCCATTTAAATTTTAAGGATGTTTTTTCCATGAATGATTTCAAGTATATGATGATTAGGGCTTTTTGAAATTGATGTGATTTCCTTTACAAATAATTCAATGTGATTTGAATTGCATGATTGCTATATGATTTTTTTATCTAATTGCATTAGTTTAGCCTAATTGCTCATGAACCAACACATGGCTATGGTCATGACATGCTTCATATCATAGCACCAGGTTTGTAAATAGTCCTTAGAAATCCAACACACCACATCGAGTAGAGTCTTGCTCATGGTTGTGTAGTGCACCACAACTATGAGAGAGATGTTATGATGCTTTTAGGGAAATGGTTCACTTCTTCATACTCTAGATTTAATATAAGGTTTCCTACCTCTAATGAAAGGACTTTTTTGCTCTTTAGCTAATGATACTGAGACGCATAGCATAAAGAGCTCCTACTCCTGTGGTTGAATCGATACCTCTGGCCCTACAAGTTTATCAAATGGAAGGAGAAGGGGTCACCCGTGCTGAGTACCAAAATATAGTCACCCTCTTGGCCAAGGCCATAGACAATCATGGGGCTTAAGCTCCTAACGTTTCTACACCAGCCTCAACAATAAGGGAGTTCATAAGGATGAATCCCCCGAAATTTCGTGGCTCAAGTAGAAGAAGACCCCTAAGAATTTTTTGATGAAGTGTGTAAGTTCTTGGCAATCATAGGGGTATGTTCGGAGTAGAAGAGGGAGCTAGAGACCAACCAACTCAAGGGCCTTGCTCAAATATGGCATGATCGATGGATGATGGATAGAGTGGATGATGAGCCCATTCCATGGGAGGAATTCAAAGTTGATTTCTTTGATCGCTTATTCCAAATTGAATTAAGAGAAGCAAAGTTGATGGAGTTCGTAAATCCTAGGCAAGGATCTATGAGCATGAGGACGTACTCCCTTATGTTGAATAACCTCTCATATTTTTCTCCTCACATCATTGTCGACTCATGGGAAAGGATGCATAAGTTTGTGTAGGGTGTATCCTATTGATTAATGAGGAGTACCATGCCGCCATGCTCATAAGGCATGTGGATATATCATAGCTCATGACCTACTTCAAACAACTTGAGGGGGTGAAACTTAAAAAGAGAAGAATGGGGGAGTCTAAGAGGGCTCGACTAGATGGTTGATCCAAGGTACTAAAGGTAGTCATTTCCAAAAAGGCAATAAATTTCAAGGCCAAGAGTCCTCTAATTTCTAAGATGAAATGTTTGCAAATGATAGAGTTCCCAACTCGAAGGCTCAAGGTGGTAATGGTGTTCAAATTTCTCCTAGATGTGGAATATGTGGCAAGAACCATGGAGGTAGATGCTGCAAAGATGTTGTATCTTGATCCAGTGTGACAAAATGCACCACAAGGTTATGGATTTTAGAAACAAGGGTACGGATGGCCATTGTCAAGGGCAAGGTTCTCATGGTGATGTCGACAAGGAGGTGATCCTTGATAATAACCGGTTCTATGCTCTTCAAGGAGGATAAGGGGTGGATTACATGACTAATCTTGTTAGCGGTATGTTAAAGATTTGCAATCTTGATGTTTATGGTTTTTTGGACCCAACTTTCACTCTTTCTTTCAAACTCCATTTGTTTCTATCTGGCATTATTTATGTCTCGAGTTGTTACATGAATCTTTTAAGGTGTCTACCCCCATTACTAACTCCACTTTTGCTAAAAGAGCTTATTAGGGTTGTCCTGTGTCCTTGTTGCATATTGTTTTTCCTTGTGAATTTGTTGAACTTTATATGGTAGATTTTGACATCATTCTAGGGATGGATTGGCTACATGCATATCATGACACTATTGGTTGTAGGACTAGTAAGGTAAAATTCCAAATCCCTAGTGAACCCGTCTTTGAATGGGAGGGTCATGATTTAGTGGTCAAGGGTAGATTCATCTCTTATTTGAAGGCACAAAAATTAGTTTCCAACGTCTATATCTATCATATTTTGCGAACTAGGGATGACAGGTCCAAGATCCCTCCTATTGAGTTGGTACTAGTTGTCGATGCATTTCTAGATGTCTTCCTGAATGAACTTCCTGATATTCCTCCCGAATGGGAAATAGGGTTTGGTATAGACCTCTTTCCTAATACTCAACCCATTTCCATCGCATCTGATCAGATGGCACCAATATAGCTAAACGAGTTAAAGGATCAACTAAAGGGTTTATTAGAAAAGGGGCTTATAAGGCCAAGCAAGTCACCTTAGGGTGCACCTATAGTCTTTGTGATAAAGAAGGATGGTTCGCTTAGAATGCGCATCGACTATCGGCAACTAAATAAGGTCATTATAAAGAACTAGTACCCATTGCCAAGGATCAATAACTTATTTTATTAATTACAGGGGGCTAGTCACTTCTCAAAAATTGACCTTCAGTATGAGTATCATCAATTGAGGGTAATGGAGTACGATATTCCAAAGATGACATTCCGGACATGATACAAACATTTTGAGTTTTTTAGTGATGTCCTTTGGCCTAACTAACGCTCTGGCAATATTTATGGATCTCATGATTAGGGTCATTAGTTCTTTTTATTGAGGTATTCATTAACGATATCTTGATTTACTCCTATACGAAAGAGAAGTAGGCAAAACATTTGAGGGTGGTATTGCAAATATTAGAGGAAGAAAGGCTCGTTGATAAATTTGAAGACTGTAATTTTGGTTGAGGGAAGTTGCATTCCTGGGTCACGTAGTGTCTGGTGATGGGGGTAAGGTGGATCTAAAAAAGACAGAGGCAATAAGGAACTATCCCAAATACTTGACTCTGTCAGATATTAGGAGTTTCTAGGGTTTGCTCATGTACTACCGAAGGTTCGTGAATGGGTTATCCTCAATTGCTTCTCTTTTAACAAAATAACCTAAAAGGAGGCAAAATTTGTATGGACTGATGAGTCTGAAAGAAGTTTTGAGACCTCGAAGGACAAGCTTATGTCCAGTCATATTTTGGGTTAACCGAAAGTTTTAGAGGGTTTTGTGGTGTATTGCGATGCTTTGAGAACTAGATTGGGGGGGTGTTCTAATGTAAAATGGCAAAGTCATTGCCTATTCTTCCAGGAAACTTAAGGTGCACGAGCATAACTACCACTCCTACGATCTTGAAATAGTGGCCATAGTATTTGCCTTAAACATATGGAGTCACTATTTATATGTGGTTCATATGGATGTGTTTACTGACCATAAGAGTCTCCAATATGTGTTCACCCAAAGGGACTTAAATTTGAGGCAAAGAAGGTGTCTAGAGTTCCTTAAAGGCCATGGCATGAGTGTACATTACCATCCGAGTAAAGCTAATGTGGTGTCTGACTCCCTAAGTCAGATGTCCATGAGTAGTACACCTTACCTTGAGGATAGCAATAAGGAATTGGCAAAAGAGGACTATCGGTTAGCTAGATCGGGAGTTATATTGAATGGACTTGAAAATAGAGGTGTGGTAGTTGTTCATGGTTCACAATTTTCTTTGGTCAAAGAGGTCAAGTCAAAGCAAGATCTTGACACCGCCTTGGTGAAGTTGAAGTCATTGGTAAGGGACGACAAAATGGAGGACTTCTCCCCAAGAGGGGGTGGTGTTCTTCAGTATTAGGGTAGGTTATGTGTGCCCAATGTCGATGACTTGAGAGAGTAGATTTTGAAAGAAGCTTTTATTTCCTCTTACTATATTCACCCCTGTTCTACCAAAATGGATAAATACATGAGGGAAATGTATTGGTGGAGTGGCATGAAGAGGGATATTGCCAAATTTATAGTTGGTTGCCATAATTAACAACAAGTCAAGTCTGAGCATCAAAGGTTATGTAGTCTTGGATATGGGAAGAAGTCAATACAGACTTTGTAATTGAGTTGCCAAAGACAAGAAGGCATTTCGATTCCATTTTGGTTGTTATTGATAAAATAATGAAGTCGTCTCACTTCCTACTAGTTAAAACCACCTATAGTGCCAAAGATTAGACCAAGATGTATACTCATGAGTTGGTAAAATTACATGGGGTTCCATTGGCTATTATTTTGTAGCGTATCCTCAATTCACATCGCACTTTTCGAGGTCCTTCCAAAAGAACCTGGACACTAAAGTAAAGCTTAGCATGACCTTTCACCCGCAAATGGATGGCCAAGCTGAAAGGACTATTCTAACTCTTGAGGACATTCTTAGGCCTTGATCTTAGAATTTAAGAGTAGTTGGGAGGAGCACCTTCTTGTCATTGAGTTTCTTGCAACAACAGCTACCACTCAAGTATTGGGATAGCTCATTTATGGGAGGCATTGTAGATCCCCAGTAGGTTGATTTGAGGATGGAAAGATGGTTTTTTTTGTGTCTGAATCTATTCATGGAAGCATTGGGGAAGGTGAGGATGATAAGAGAAAGATTGAAGGCAACTCAAAGTCGACAAAAGCCCTACATCAACACTATAAGGAGAGACCGTAAGTTCGAAGTTGATGATTGGGTGTATTTTAGGGTTTCACCAATGAAGGTTTTAGTTTAGTTTAGAAAGAAGGGAAAGTTAAGTCCTAGGTACATAGGGCCTCACCTGATCTTAAGATGTATTGGTAAGGCTGCATATGAACTAGAATTGCCCATGGAGAAGAGTATGGCTCATCTGATTTTTCATGTCTCCATGTTCAGGAAATAGATTGGAGACCCTAGTTCCAATGTGCCCATTAAGATGGTGAAGGTTGAAGAGAACTTCACTTATGACGAGGTCCGAGTCAAAAAATTTGACAAGCAAGTAAAGAGGTTATGAATAAGGAGATACCCTCCATCAAAGTCCTTTAGAGGAACCATTATGTAATAAGTACCACATGGGAAGCCAATGCCTACATGAAGAAATGAAGCATTATCTCTTCTATTCCGATCAAGCTTGAGTTAATACGATTTTCCTATATTAGGATCCCCTTTCATTGCATACTATTCCCATCATATTTATGCATGTTTATGTGATTTTGAGGTTTGCATTGTAAGTACTATTTGAAACATAGTTTAAAGATTTTAATTTTGGCATGCATGGTATTTTGTATATGGTGCATTGATATGTGGTGCATAAATACATTCCATAAAGCACGCCTTAGCACATTCGACTATGAATGGTCCCAATGGGGGTATATTGTAACACAACACCTATGGGGAGGATGAAAGGTTTAAGAAAGTAGGCCTTGGAAAATTTGAAAGGTAATATTTTAGGAAAGGGTTTACGACCCGTTAGATGAAGTACGACCCGTAAAGTGGATTCATGGAACCTAAAAGACTTGGTGAAGTTTGGAATCTTCTGAAGTTCAATGTATGACTCATCAAATTGCTTGTAAATTCCTCCACGAGTCATAGACTATATGATAGAATGAGAATCAAAAAGGGATATCTGAGAGTCTATCAGACGAAACACCTTCTACAATCCATAGAATTATCTATGAGACATAGATCATGTTATATAGGGAGGACTAGAGAAAAAAAGGGTCTATAAAGTTAGAAAAGAAGGCCATCGGATGAAACCCATCTACAACTCATAGAATGGTCTACGCCCCATAAATGGGTCTTGTAGAGTTGTCCGGCTACTTTTTAAAAGGGGTAGTTTGGTTATTTCTTAGTATCTTATGTCTTTTATACATAATTTTGACATTCAAAGGAACCCTTATCAACCCTTTAATCCCTAATCCTGATCATTTCCTCCTCATCACAACTTTCTAAGTCCCAAAGCCTCTTTTATGTCTTCACGCTTTCATGAAAAGAAACAAGCTAGGGTATTTGTTTCATCACATCCAAGTTGGGTATCCTCTTCATTAAGTTGATAAGGTATATGGGCTTTGATTGTGTGGACCTTTCACTTACTAGGTCAACCATTTCTCCTCCAGGTCTTTTTACAAGTTATGGGTATTTATAAAGATTGTATGAACTTTTGCATGATATTACTATGAAAAAAACACTTATGATATTATGATGAGAATTATGTTATTTTTCCTTATGTAATATTATGAAATGATGATTCATGGGAACATATGTGAGTTAAGATGAGGGTATGATGATGCCCTAACTTTGCCTTGATATGATAAGGTGGGGTATTGTTAATGAATTGAAAAAGGGATTTATGCTACTCTTCTCATGTCAAAAGGTGTTGTTCATGCATGGTTTTTAGGATGAATGCATACCAGCCATATTTTAATAAATCATGAACCAAGCTTCTTATATTGACAAAGTCTTTATGGCAAGATATTTTATTTACAAATAATATAAATTTTGAAGGGCTATTTTGTATGCTATGAATCATGAGATTGTTATGGAAGCTATGAAAAGTAATGAACCCCTAACTTTGAGATGATGAAAACTTTGCTTTTATGAGCTACTCAACGTACTATGAGGATACTAAAAGTGCTTTACATATTCTGATAATATCAATAATTAGAGTATTCCTTGGGATTATGACCTAGCACAGAGGGGACCTTAGAATATAATCATTATCCTATAACTATTTTTCCACCATTGGTTTGAGAATAGGCTAATGGATCCATATAGCTTAAGTTACATGAATGACAAAAATTGGTGGTGTTCTCATACAACACATGTGAATTATCTACTATAATGGGTGGTGTTCTTGTAAGGTTAAGAAGATGTGAATACTGATATGGGTGATGTTCTTGTAAGGTAATTATGAGGTATTCTCCAAAATAGGTGGTTTTCCTGTAAGGTGGATGTTTTGTCAACCCCAGCAAGGTAGGCCACTCCTATGTTCAATGTGGAGTAAACATCATGATTCCAAGTAGTAGCTCTCTTAAGCATATATGTCGGTTATGGTACCTTCTCATCTATCTATAATATGTTCCGTGATTTGATGATTCATTCTTACATTATTTGACCATGCCATTGAACATGGATGGCATATTGAACTTATAATCATTAACTATAATTATGCATATCGTTGAATATGGCTTATGTCCCTTGTTGCATCTTCACCTCGCATACTTAGTGTATTTCAAGTACTATTGCATACTTTTTGATTGCATGATCTAACCATGCAGGAACTACAGTATCATGCCATCCTCCTCCTCCACACGGGACAATGTTTCGATTAGATATTTACTTGGTTAGTCCTCCATATTCGGGGATATAATTCCACTTACTTTCATGCCTTGTTTAGACTTAGTCATTTTTGATACTATCTTTTGAGGGTAAGCCCTAGAGATATCTTAGCACTCGACTATTCGAAATTTATAGGTGTTGTTAGATATTGTGATATTTATGTATTATTTTGCTTGACTCCTTAGACTTTCGTGTTATAAGAACATCCCTTAGTCCCATCTTTCCCCTTTTGTGTTAATTGCTTGTTGATTATTATGAGATGGAAGTCCTAAGCCCTAATAACCTCGTAGCATGAGTCATACTTACCTGCTCCTTAGAAACTTTTAGCTATGTGATCCATGTACATCCTCTTCTATATATCATCCCCATAGTATGAGTCCAAATACCCGCTTCCCTAAGATATTAATTGCTATAAATTTTGATTTTTTTTCTTATTCTTCCACAAACTAAGGATGTGCTTACATGCTTATGAGGCTTGTTTGGGATCCCACTCGGATTTTCATTCGTGGTGTCAAGTCTAGAACCTATGCTAGGGTCATGATCGTGTTCTAGTAAGTATGTTCTGAACTCCACAAATATCTTTGATTTAGAGGCATATTTGGTGAAACACCACAAAAAGTGCTCGAAAACGTGCCTTGAAAATGCCCATTATCATAATTTTAATATATCTCAAAATCTATGTATGATATTGAATATCTGATTTCATATTCTTATTCAGGGTCAAAATTGAATGGGTAATGGGTAAAACTAGAATTTTAGAGGACCCTTGGTGAAAAATAAATTTCACCAAAATTTAAATTTCTAGAAACTGTTCGCGTTGGCTGGGTGATGCAGAGCCGTCGTAGAGCAGTGTATTTTGTTGCCATTTTTTTATTTTGGTCGAAGGACTTGGGTCTTAGGACTAAGCTCCCTTATGTGTAAAAATACCTATACTTAGTTATTTTTCAACCCCATATCATTCAGGACATTCCCCTAAACTTTCTCTAATAGTTAGCCAAATATTTCAATGAAAATCAAGTGTCCCAAACTCATTTCCGGATCTCAGAGAATTCATTCAAACTTCAAGTTGTCATTCAAATCTTCTTCATACAAATCCTTAAAGTTCTAGTATGTGGGTTTCAACCATTGGGTCCTTTCTCCCATGGTTTCCAACCTTCCTTTTTAAGTAAATTGGATATTTTCAAGTTGATTTTTATATGGGTAGTCTCATTATCAACTATATTGGGGTTTCATAAAATGTTGACTATTTAAGCATATTTTGAGCTATGAATCTATGCTTTTTTATGAGATTTGATGAGGGGTTTTAGTGTATATTTCATGAGGGTGTTACCAAATATTGGTGGGTTGATTTACATTGCGTTTTCTTACATGATATCACTCTTGAATTGCATGATTTTGAACTGGTATTACACACCCATCAAGTATTTGATAAAATGTCTAGTTAATGTTTCTTAAGTTATTGAAGGTTTATTACATGGCTTGTTAGTTAAGTGACTTTATGATGATGAAAGGAATATATGAGTGTGTTGATTTCATGAAAATTATCTATTTTGTTGCAAGGTGACCACACCTAGTTGAGGGGGTGCTATGTCTCTACCACCTTGTTGGGGGGTGTTAGGCCCGCACAACCAGGTTGAAGGGTATATACCTTGACCACTTTATTGGGGGGTGCTAGGACTGTATTACCATATTGAGGGGTTTATACCTTGACCACCTTGTTTGGGGGTATAATATTGTACTACCATATTGATGGGAATATACCTTGGCAACTTTGTTGGAGGGTGCTATGCCCATACTACCAATTGAGTGGTAGATACATCAATCAACTTTCAAGGGGGTGAGATGCCTTGGATTCCAAGTACTACTTTGCTTGGTCTATGATGATAGTCTCTTCCTACACATGTATTATGTTCTATGCAAACATGTTTTACTTCAAGCATTAATCATGCATGCCATATTGCTATTATGCTCACCCATTGCTTATGTATATGTGTTTTCGGAATGTTGTCTATCGCTTGTTGCATTGCATCCTACATACTTAGTAAATCCAAATATACTAATGCATACTCTATGCCTATATGATGTTATCATGCAGGAACTAGAGCCCCTCACGATCCTCCTCCTCGTGACTAGTTGTGACATCTTGAAGATAAGCTTTGGTGAGTCCTCAAGTTCGAGAACACTAGCTATTCTACTCTTGCTTATGTTATTTATATATATTAAGCTCTTGATACGATGAGGGTGATCTCAAAAAGTGTCTTGGCCCCCGCTCAAGTCTATGTTTAGAGGTGTTGTTGGACAAGTGATGTAATCATGTTGTTTTCTTGACTCTTCTTTGCTTATGGTTACCTAAACCTTCCTTAGTCCTTCTACCCATATTTATACTATCTTCTTGTTGTTTAATTGCTTCCGCTACCAAGGATGTGTAAATGGTATGCTAAGAGGCTTGTTTTGGTATCCTTTGGGTTCACATTTGCCGTATCACATCTAGGACCTATGCTTAAGTCATGACAAAATGGTATCAGAACACTAGGTCATGAATGCTCCTTGGCATCCAACATATCATGTTGATTAGAGTCATGTTCATGGTTGTGAAGTGCACCACAACTATGAGCAAGAGGCTTTGAGGAATTTTAGGAAATGTTTCCTCTCTTCTGGATCTATGTTGTGCTATAGAAGTTAAGGTAAGTTGTTTTGCTAACAAATGTTCTTCGCTATTTTCAACCATGCCTATCGCATAAGCAAGAAGAGCTTTTACACCTGAAGAACAACCATCTCAAGAAGAGTTCTGGGATACTATTTCCATGTTAGCTCAAGCCATGACTAATTAAATCAACAAAGGGGCCCAAGTCCCTCAAGCTCCTACTCCGCCCTCAAGGGTGAGAGATTTTACTCGAATGAATCCATCGGAGTTCCATGGGTCTAAATTGGATAAGGATCCTCAAGAATTTATTGATCAAATGTACAAAGTGTTGTCTATTATAGGAGTTAATTTTGAGGAGAAAGTGGAGTTGGCGGCCTACCAACTCAAAGGAGAGGGCTAAATATAGTTTACTCAATGGAAACTGGAGAAGGGGAACAACAATGTGATACTCTTGGAGGAGTTTAAGGTGGTGTTTCTCAACTGGTTCTTCCCTCTTGAGCTAAGGGAGGCCAAAATGATGGAATTCATGAATCTAATGCAATGGTCGATGAGTGTAAGGTAGTATGCTCTCTATCATGACCCAATCCTAAGACCTAGATGTGACATGATGCACGGGGAACCCGAAAGGATTCCAAGCAAGCCCTATTAACATATAATTACACATTCTTGATTGTGGAAGTAATTAAATACAATAAAATGGTAAATAGGGGGAAATGGGACTAAGGGACAACTTCCATAACATAAACATCAATAGTGAAGAGAAAGTCAAGCTCATAGCATATTACATAACATGTCAAACAACACATCTATTAAACAGATAAGAGTGGGGGACAAGACAAGTAGCCAGTCTTAACCTCATAGTCAATACATAAGTCAAAAGAAGATAGTCTTAGGATATAGCATAAGATCATAAACATTGTCCTCAGAATGGAGAACTCACCAACAAGCTTAGGATAAATTATACTAGCCACATGGAAGAGGATGCTCCAGTAGGGCTCTGGTTCCTATATAGTGACATTATGTAGGCATAGAGTATGAATTTGTACATTTTAATGTATTAAGTATGTATGATGCAATGGAATAAGTGATAAGCACCATAAACAAAATGCATAACATAGGCAATGATAAGTTATAGTAATATGGCATTTATGAATGATGCTCAAAGTAAAATCATGCTTATATATAAAACATAATACAAGTGTAAGGAGTGTCCACTATTAGTGCAATCCCAGGCCTAACACCTCCTCGGAGAGGCGCATGAGGTACAAATTATTACAACCTAAGCCTAGGGCCTAGATGTGATTAGCGAATGGAGAAGCTGCAGGAACTCCAAACAAGCCTCTTTTCATATCATTATACATCCTTTGTCGTGGAAGTAAATAAAAATGATAATAAGAGATAAGCATAAATAACAAAATTGGGACTAAGGGAGAGACAGTTAAACATTTGAGTAATATAGGCGAGTCAAAGCTCTAGACAAGGAACTTAGCGAGGGTGAAAAGAAGCAACGAGGCTCACTCTCATAGTCATAAGTATTCCAAATATACAAGATATAGTCTAAACATAAGCATGAAGAAGATAGATATTTTCCTCGAACATGAGGACTCAGCAAAAGCTACCTTGAATAATCTGTATAGCCACAAGGAGAATCAATGGGTGATCCGGTTCTTACATGGTAACATCATGTAGGCATAGAGTGTGCATTAGTAGATTTGGATGTACTAAGTATGTCGGATGCAATGCAATAACATAGTCAAAATGCATAAGTATAAGGAATAGATAGCATAATAAGAATATGACATGTATGAATGATGCTTGAAGTAAAACATGCTTACAATCCAATCAACTTGTATAGACCATAATACATAAGTGTGGGAAGAAACCTCAACTGACATAAAATAAGATAAAGCAAGCTACAACATGGAATCCCGATGTTACCCCCTACACCGGAAGAAAGGGCGAAGTTACTTGCCAAGGCAAACCTCCGAATGACTATGTGGGTCAACTAAGCCCTATGTGAACTGGGTACTTGCTTCTAGTTCTTGGACTCTGGTACTCACCTTAAGCCCAGACTCAGGTACTTACCTTATGCCATCATATTTAGGGTACTCGCCTCTAAACCCTTTTACTACTGTTGGACGGAGTTTTGGGACTTGGGGACTTGCCTCTAGTCCTCTCAGTACTAAGTCTAATCTAATAGAATATATATAGGATAATCATATTTTAATAACTTGACACAAACAGTGGCATGCCATGAGCAGGTCTTAACATCATTGACATCAAATGGAGAGCCTAATCATTATACATAAGAATGGGTTATCATCAACATTACCCTTACATTAGCATCAACATTCAAAGGCTCACAAGAAGTAAAATCTTTGAAAGAGGGGCTTAATTCGACCTGAAAACATAATCAACATTTGCATGAATTAGACATATCTTTAAGAAGCTTTAAATCACCATAAAGTTATTCAACTCATAAGACATGCTTTGGACCTTCAATTCCTCAAGAAATCACAACTGGACATTTTATCAAACACTTGGCGGGTGTGTAATGCTAGTGTAAAACCATGCAATTCAAGAGTAAAAACCTGCAAGTAAATCCCATGTAAAACTACTAATCAACACTCTGTAACACCCTCAAGCAACTTACGTTAATTCCCTTAATCAAATATCATATTAGATCTAAGATTTATAGCTCTAAACATGCAAAAACAATCATACTTTCATGTAACCCCAATTCACTGTGCAGTGGAATTTATAATAATCAAGACACATGAGTAAATCAACTTTAAATCATATGTTTTAAGTAGAAAAGAGAATTGGGCATCATGGGTGAAAAGGACCTAATAGTTGAAACCCATATACCTTAACTTTGGTGAATTTCTTGACGAAGACTTTAATGGAGACTTACAGTTTGAGTGAAATCCTTAAGGTCCAGAAGAAGGTTTGAGTCTGGAATTTGGGAGTGAAATATTTGGCTAAGTGTTTTGTTGAGTATTGGGGAATGTTTAGGATCATATGAGGGTGAAAATGGATTAGTATAGGTATTTTCATGTATGGAAATACTTAGGCTCAAGACTTAAAAGTGTTACACCGAAGTCAAAAATCAGGACAATTTTAACATTAGTGCATGTCGTGGAAGGAACGTCTACTTACACTATTTTTCAACTCAATTTGAAAATTCAAAATTTGCTACGATTGCTCTAAAATTTGGGTTAGACCCATTTTCCACTCAGTCTTTCCCATGAACAAGAATATGATGTCGAATTTTGATATCATGCACGGATATTGAGATATATGGAAATTACAATTACGAACATTTCTAAGGCATATTTTTGGACACTTTTTGGGTTATTTCAATATCTTCCCCTTGGGAACATTCATCCCCGAATCTAAAAGAAATGTAAAAGAGAAGAGTAATCATAAAGAGATTAGTCCCAACAAGAATGTAGCAATACACTTTAAAACACCATTTCAAAAATCTCAATATTAGTATAAAATCAGCATAAACTTGCCAACTTAAACATGAATGCATATGAATGACATATGGGCTTAACATAAGACTTGGAATCATAGAAAGGACTTGACATTTCATATTATAAGAGAATTGAATGAAAGAAATATGGATATTGCTTCTCTATGCCTCCACCGGTTCCCCGAGAAACACATACGAATAGATGACTCTTCCAAAAGGCCTTGATGAATACTACATCATTATCAATTAATTTCTCCCTCATCTATCTAACACCTCCACTGGAACCTTCTCCTAAGCCAACGTATCCTCCACATCAACCACAATCTTAAGGAGTGCTATATAGCACTAGAGTCACCAAGACATCCCACAACCTAAAAGCATGAAGAATCGAACTAACCAAACACCTATCCATAGGCAAACCCTAAATATATGGAACCATACCAACTTCCATATTCATCCTATAAGGAATCACAACCATAACTTAATTATCAACCTTAAACACACCTAACCCACATGGTACCATAAACCACCATCTCCCCCTATCCTTGGGAGACAACCTCCACTCTATTATCTTCTCACCCAAAACTTTCAACTCTAATAAGGCGGAATTAAGGCCTTGCCAAATATAGACCTCTTAACCAAAGAAGGTTTCGAATCATCAAGAAAGCTACACCACCATGCTCAATATCCTCCAACCTAACCCCTAATCTATCCAACCGATGGACCTCCATAATGACCTCCTTGCCATCATCATCAACACACACTAGGCTACTTAGGGCACCGACCACAACACCAAACTTACCAAGAAAACTAATGCACACTCATACCATAATCCTTAAGGATCTCTAACTGCCGTCTTGATACTCAAAATGCAAACTTATCATATTTCGAAAACAACCTCTCATCCTTCAAGAATTGCAACAGTATCGCCAAATGATTTATAAGCTCTAAACAAATCAATACCTCATCACTAGAGACTACCACAATATATCAAGGTAGGGTTTTAAGACCCTATTCAAGAAACCCACAAACACTACTGGTGCATAAGTCAACCAAATAACTCCACCAATACCAATAATGCTCACTTGGGGCCAAAACTCAAACCAAAGATCAATCTTAGAGAAGTGACTATCCCGTTGTAGTTGACCAAATAGACCATCTATTCTTAAGCATCATATTATAACCTTATGGGTTCTACACTCATTGGAAGCATGCTTTGCAAGTAGCCAAACCGTTCCAAGACCTCAAACACAACAAGCTAAGCTCATTGAAGATCACAAGACAAGACAATATTCAATAAAAACATGGGGCAAACATTAAAGATCAATTGAACCTTAAGCCAAAAATGGACCTACCTCTTTTGCTACCACTTGTCAACTTCCCACTCAAAGATGGGTTAATTAGGGAGTCGTATTCTAACTCTATGGGTCGAACCATCCATAGAGACACAAATGCATGCAACTATTCCATCATAATTGCAACATCAAAATCCACCATATCAAATCCAACAATTCACGAGGTAAGGCCTTAAGTAATATGAACATGGTTCAACATTTATAGACTATCTAGCAACCATATACTCAACCAAGAGATACACACCAAAGGTTTACATCATAACTCGGGACACATAAGAAGCCCTCCAGCAACCTAAATAATAATGGAAGAAATAATGAAACTCAGATCCATCAAAATCAAAACCTTCAACTTACCTTCGAAACACCATGCCAAGCCAAGTGACTCCTAGAGGGGTATGGTTGAGAAAGATGATGACTATCACTATGGTTCTTAGGGACCCACAAATAATGTCTCATCTTATGATCCATTCCACCACATCCATAAGAAGCACCTGATCCGGCTAAGCAATCTCCTGGGTGGTACTTTCCACACTTGTAGCACATAGAAAGAGCTTGTCCACCACCAACTTCACCAAGATTCTTGGGGCTGCCCACTCTACTCTTAACAACCCTCTCATTTGGAGCATGGTCAGACTCATGATCTTGGAAGCTACCCTCAAATGGAGCCCTCTTGAACCTATCACTTCTCCTTTTCCTAAACTTTTCCCCTTCCAATTGTTTAGCACATGTCATCAAACAGGACAAGTCCATGTCACTAATCAACAAAGAGGACCAGCATTCCTCACTCACCAAATCATAGACACCCATCTCGAATTTGTTCATCGTAGACCATGGATTACTCACCAATTGGGGAGAATACTTAGAAAGTTGGTTAAACTTGAGGGCATACTCTCTTGCACTCACAAAACCTTGTTCAAATTCATGAATTCCACCATCTTGTCCTCCCTAAGCTCAAGAGGGAAAAATCAATTAAGAAAAGCCACCTTGAACTCCTTCCACAGCACGACATTATCAAACCCCTTTTCTTCCTTCCATTGATTAAACCATATTTGTGCTACCCCTTTGAGTTGGTAAGCCGCCAACTCCGCCTTCTGTTCAGACCTCACACCCAAAATAGCCAACAACTTGTAAACCTCATCAGTAAACTCTTGTAGATCCTTATCCACCTTTGACCCATAGAATTTTGGCAGGTTCATCCTCATAAAGTCTCTCACCCGAGATGTTGGAGTAGGAGCATGAGGGTCTTAGGCCCCTTGGTTGGCATGATTAGCTACAACTTGAGCATGCATGGTGAGAGAATCTAGGAACCTATCATGAGCTGGTTGTTCCTCGGAAGAGTGGGCTCTTTTTCCATTTCTTTTAAGCATGATCTAGCATAGCAAAGAACAATCGCTAAGGGGAAAACTTACTCCATCTCAATAGCATGACTTAGAACATGAAGAAGGGAAACTTTTCCTACAATATCTCACAGCCTCCTACTCATAGTTGTGGTGCACAACACAACCATGAATAAGATTCTAATCGATGCGATATGTTGGACGTCGAGGATCTATCAAACTAGTGCTGTGATACCATCTTTGTCACGACCCAAGCCTAGTGCCTAGATATGACCGGTGAATGGAAAACCCGAAGAAACCCCAAACAAGCCCCTTTGAATATCATTACACATCCTTGGTGGCAGAAGTAAATAAAAAAAGACAATAAGAGATAAGCATAAATAAGGGAATTTGTACTAATAGAGAGAGAGTTAAATAATTGAGTAATATAGGTAATTCAAAGCTCAAACATAATACATAACTTGTCCAATAGTACCTCTAGACATAGAACTTAGCGGGGACGAAGACAAGCAATCGGGCTTACCCTCATGGTTATAAGTACTCTAAAATATACACGATATAGTCTAAACATAAGCATGAAGAAGATAGATATTATCTCCAAACATGAGGACTAACCAAAAGCTACCTTGAACAATCCGTATAGCCACGAGGAGAATCAACAGGAGCTCTGATTCCTACATGGTAACATCATGTAGGCATAGAGTACGCGTTGGTATATTTAAATGTACTAAGTATGTAGGATACAATGCAACAAGAGATAGGCAACATAGTCAAAATGCATAAGTATAAGAAATACATAGCATAATAGCAATATGACATGTATGAATGATGCTTCAAGTAAAACATGCTTACAACCCAATCAACTTGGATAGACCATAATACACAAGTGTGGGAAAAAACTCAACCAACATAAAATAAGACCAAGAAACCTACAACATGGAATCTTGATGTTACTCCTACATCGAAAGAAAGGGGGAACTTACTTGCAAAAGTAAACCTCCTAATGACTAAGTGGATCGGCTAACCCCTATGTGAACCAGGTACTCGCCTCTAATTCTCAGACTAGGGTACTTGCCTCAAGCCCGGACTCGGGTACTCGCCTCAAGCCCTCATATTTAAATTACTTGCCTCTTAGGAATTTAGGACTCACCTCTAAACCCTTCAAATATGGTGGCACATAGTTTTGGGACTTGGGGACTCGCCTTTAGTCCACTCGGTGCTAAGTCTAACCCCATAGAATATATATAAGAAAATTATACTTTAATAACTTGACATAAACATAGACACATGGCATGAACAGCTCTTAACATCATTTACCTCAAATGGAGAACCTAATCCTCATACATAAGAATGGGTCATCATCAACATTACCCTTAATTAGCATCAACATCAAAGGCTCACAAGAGGTAAAATATTTGAAAGATGAGCTTAATTCGGCCTGAATACATCATCAATATTTCCATGAATTAGACATATATTCAGGAAGCTTAAAATCACCATGAAGTCATTCAACCCATAAAACATAGTTTGAACCTTTAATTCCTTAAGAAATCATAACCGGACATTTTATCAAATACTTGGCGGGTGTGTAGTGCTAGTGTAAAATAGTGTAACTCAAGAGTGAAAACATGCAAGTAAATCCCATGTAAAATCATTAATCAACACTTTGTTACACCACCAAGCAACATACATCAAAACCCATCATCAAATTTCACATTAAAGCAACGTTTATAACTCAAAATATGCTAAAATAATCATACTTTCAGGAAAACCAAATTCACTCGTGGAATTTATAATTATCAAGACCCATGAGTAAATCAACTTTAAATCATACATTTTAAGTAGAAAAGAGGATTAGGCACTATAGGTGAAAGGACCCGATAGATGAAACCCACATACCTTAGCTTTGGAGAATTTCTTGAAGGGAGTCTTGAAACTTGAGTGAAATCCTTACGATCCGAAAGAGGGCTTGAGTCTTGAATGTTGGAGTGAAATATTTAGCTAAGTGTTTTGGTGAGCATTGGGGAATGTTTAGCATAATATAAGGTTGAAAAATGGCTATGCATAAGTATTTTCACGTATTGGAACACTTGGGCCCAAGACATAAAAGTCTTGGACCGAAGTCAAAAATTAGGACAATTTTAACACTAATGGCTGTTGCAGAAGGAATGCACACTAATACTATTTTTCATTTCACTTTGAAAATTAGGATTTTGCTATGGATGCTCTAAAATTCGAGTTACACCCATTTCACAGTAATTGTTTCCCCTTGAACAAGAATATGAAGTCAAATTTTTAATATCATGCATGGATTTTGAGATATATGAAAATTATGATTCTGGGCATTTTTTAGGCACATTTTCTGGCACTTTTTGGGTCGTTTCACAAACCTCTTCATGAGTTTGATGATGTATAAGCCCCCCAACAAGGTTGGTGAGATACAAACCACCCACCAAGGTTATCAAGGTACAAAACCCCAAACAAGGTTGCACAGGCCTGCAACTTACTAAGCGAGGCGATCGAGGTACGAACCCCTCAACAAGGTTATCCGAGCCTACAACCTCCCGAATGATGCTTGGTCATCCCCAACAGTATTGATATAATATCATATATATACATTTCTTTTATCATCATATACATGAATTCCTTTCATTATCATTAAGTCATTCAACTCAAAAGATATGCATTTTAATTCCTCAACAAATCATAACCGGACATTTTATCAAACACTTGGTGGTGTGTAGTGCTAGTGCAAAACTTGTAATTCAAGAGTGAAATTATGCTAGAAAATTCAGTGTAAGAACATCAAATAGATACTTGGTAACACCTTCAAGTAATATACATCAAAACCCTTCATCAAATCTCACATTAGATTTTAGATTCATAGCTCAAAATATGATAAAAAAGTAATAATTTCATAAACCTCAACATGGTGTATAGTGAATTTCATAATAAGTAAGACCCATGAGTAAATCAACTTCAAATCATACAATTTTGGTAAAATGAAGCTTGGACATCATGGGTGAAAGGAAACCATGAAAGAAACTCACATACCTAGCTTTGGGAGAATCCTTGAAGAAGATTGGAGATGGAGACTTAAGCTTCAAGCATAACCTTAAGATCTGGATGAGTTTTGAAACTTGAAATTAGGAGATGAAATATTGGCTAAGTGTTTGAGAGAGTATTTGGGAGTGTCTTCAAAGATATAAGGGTGAAATATGGCTAACTACAGGTATTTTCATGAATTGGGGACACTTAGGCCCAAGATCCAAAAACCTTGGGCCGAGATAAAAAATCACTGGAAACAAAAATATACAAGTTCATCATCTGGTCTGTCATGCGAACATTTTGCGGAGGCAAAATTAATACATATCCATGATAGCTGCATGTCGTAGCACTATCGCGGATCGATTCTAGATGAAAAAATTACAAAAAAAAGAAATTTCTAATCATTTGCTCTTGAATC
The DNA here is from genome assembly GCA_025642045.1 of Solanum sejunctum. Taxonomy (NCBI): domain Eukaryota; kingdom Viridiplantae; phylum Streptophyta; class Magnoliopsida; order Solanales; family Solanaceae; genus Solanum; species Solanum sejunctum. The sequence continues at coordinate 3,285 of JAOTQJ010175871.1, read as the reverse complement.
AGGGTTATACCCATTTCTCATTCAATTTGACCCCCTAATCAAGAATATGAAGTTGAATTTTTGATACATATAGGATTTTGAGATATATGAAAATTATGATTTCGATCACTTTTGAGGCACATTTTTGGGCACATTTTGGGATTGTCTCACCCTCAAGTTCGATCAACTCTACAAATATGCTCTATATTTGTTGCTCGAGCCAAGGATTAGGATGAATAATTTTGTAATGGGTGTATCTGATTTGGTGAATGAGGAGTATCATGCCGCTATGTTGATAAGTGATATGGATTTGTCCCGCCTCATGACTTATGTCAAACCATTTGAGGAGGAAAAGGTGAGAAAGATGAGAATGGGTGAGGCCGAGAAGGCCCATTTTGAAGGTAGATTCCAAAGTCCCAAGGGTGGTCGGTTTCATTAAGGCCAAGGGTCTTCCAATTTTCCATAAAAATACCCAGGGGCCAAGGTGGTGGCGATGTGGTGCCTAATCTTATGTGCCCATGATGCGGTAAAGGTCTCAATGGCCCATATTTAAAGGACACTAATGCTTATTATGGATGTGGTGAAGTGGGTCATAGGGTGATGGATTTCCCTCATAATTGCAATAATGGTAGAGATGGCCATCCATAAGGACAAGGTGCAAATGCAAGCCCTAGAGGAAGGGGAGGTCAACAAGGTGTTGATCCAAGGCACAATCAGTTCTATGCTCTTCAAGGGAGGCAAGGGGTAGATGAGTTGCACAATGTCATCACCAATATGTTAAACATGTTTTATCTTGATGTCTATGTATTGATAGACTCGGGTACCACTCTTTCTTTTATTACTCCTTTTGTTGCCAAAATGTTCTATGTTAAGCCCAAGTTGTTGTGTGAGCTTATGAGGTTTCAACTCCCATTGGTGTATCTATTATTGCCAGATGGGTCTATAGAAATTATCTCATTTTCATTTTGCGTAAAATGTTGCCTTATGATTTTGTTAAGTTGGATATGGTGGATTTTGATGTAATTCTTGGGATGGATTAATTGCATGCGTATCATGTCGCTATTGATTCTAGAACTCGTAGGGTCAAATTCCAATTCCCTAATTAACTCATCTTTAAGTCGGAGAGTCATGATGTAGAGGTCAAGGGTAGATTCATTTCTTGCATTAAAGCTCAAAAGTTGATTTCTAAGGGGTGTCTCTATCATCTTGTGAGAGTTAGGGATGTTGATTCTAAAGTCCTTCCCATAGTGTCAATTTCAGTTGTTAATGAATTCTTAATGTCTTCACTAGTAAGCTCCCGATATTCCTCCTGAAAGCGAAGTAGAATTTGGCATAGATCTCCTTCACGATACTCAACCCATTTCTATTCCCCCCTTAGCATATAGCCCAGGCGGAGTTGAAGGAGCAATTAATGGATTTGTTGGAGAAGGGTTTTATAAGGCCTAGTCTATCACCTTATGGTGTACCAGTGTTGTTTGTAAAGAAGAAGGATGGTACTCTTAGAATGTGCATTGATTACTAGTAACTTAATAGGGGTCACCATAAAGAATAAGTACCATCTACCAAGGATTGATGACCTTCTTGACCAACTTCAAGGGACTAGTCAGTTCTCTAAGATTGATTTTCAGTTCGGGTATCATCAAGTGAAAGTGAGGGAGTGTGGTATTCCCAAATGGCCTTTTGAACTAGGTATGGGCACTATGAGTTTGTGGTTATGTGTTTTGGGTTGACCAATACATCGACTATCATCATGGGTCTTATAAATAGGGTCTTCGAACCCTACCTTGATTTGTTTGTGGTGGTATTTATTTATGAGTTCTTCATCTATTCCCATAGTTTGGAGGAGCATGTGAATCACTTGAGGGTGGTGTTGCAAATCTTGAGGGAGGATAAGTTGCATGCCAAGTATGAAAAATGATAGTTTTGGTTGAAAGAGGTTGACTTTATAGGTCTTGTGGTGTTGGGTGATGGTATTAAGGTGGATCCTAAGAAGACGGAGGTGATTAGAAATTGGTGTAGACCTTTGACTCCATCGGACATTAAAATATTCTTCTGTTTATTAGGTTCCTACTAGAGGTTTGTTAGTGGTCTCTATTCTATTTCTTCTCCCATGACTAAGTTGACCCAAAAGAAGGCAAAATTTATATGGACTGATGAGTGCGAAAAAAGTTTCCAATCATTGAATGACAAGCTTGTCTTCGCTTCTATCTTATCACTATCGTAAGGGTTGGAAGGGTTTGTTGTGTATTGTGATATATCAAGAATTGATTTGGGTTGTGTTTTGATGCAAAATCATAAGGTGACAGCTTATACCTCTAGACAACTTAAGGTGCATGAAAAGATTTATTCTACCCATGATCTTGAATTGGCCGCCGTGGTATTTGCTTTGAATATTTGGCGTTACTACTTGTATAGGATCCATGTTGATGTGTTTACCGATCATAAGAGTCTCGAATATGTGTTCACCCAAAAACATCTCAACTTGAGACAAAGAATAAGGTTGGAGCTCCTTAAAGATTATAATATGAGTGTGCATTATCACCCCGGTAAGGCTAATATTGTGGCAGATGCTCTAAGTAGGGTGTTTATGGGTAGCCTAGCTCATGTTGATGGTGGGGGAAATACCTATACTTAGATATTTTTCACCCTCATATCATTTTAAACATTTTTCAATGCTCATTCAAACACTTAGCTAATATTCTATCTCCTATACTCATTTCTCAAAACTTATTCGGATCTAATGATTTCCCCTTAAGCTTCAAGTATCTATCTCCAATCTTCACCAAGTTCATCTTTGAAGCTACACAACAAGTTCATCTCCAAAGCTAAGGGTATATGGGTTTATTTCATGGGTCCCTTTCACCCATGATGCCAAAGCTTCATGTTCTTAAAAATTGCATGATTTAAAGTTGATTTACACATGGTTATTATGTATTATGAAAATCACTACTCGCTATGTAGGGGTTTATGAAAGAATGACTATTTTACTATGTTTTGGGCTATGAATATAAGATCTAATATGAGGTTTGATGAAGTGTTCTGATGTATATTGTTGAGGGTGTTACCAAGTATCTATTGATGGTTTTACATTGAATTTTCTATCATGATAACTCTCTTTAATTGCATGGTTTTACAATAGTACTACACACGCTATAAGTGTTTGATAAAATATCCGATTATGGGTTCTTGAGGAATTGAAGGTCCAATTGCATGTCTTAAGAGTTGAATGACTATATGGTGATTAATTGAGGATAAAATGAACATATGTATATGGTATTCTCTATATAGTATTAGAATGTGACCTTG